>JAABUG020133619.1:0-18869 GCA_011319215.2 Scortechinia acanthostroma
AACCTTCATTGAGTTTCAATTGGCCATATAAATTGCTAGTCGATACGAAACTTTACGGGTATTAGTCATTTCAACATGTTTATACTTTGAATACTTTCTGGTACCCTCATATGAAACGCGCTAAGCCACTTTTGTAAAGCCTTCCGAAAGCCCTTGTTACATCCTCGTGTATTGCATGTTACTGGCCGTTCCATGACGCATAGTATTTTACATAACTTATATCGCCCACGTATTCATCAGGCCACGTGGATGGTTTCCCCAATGAACCTACCAAGGTTCCCTCCCGGAAGATCACGTCGATCATCCTCGTAAGGCAAAAGATGGCCCCCAATCTAGCTCCATCGACTCTGGAGTTTATCCGTGATATGATTTTGAGCAATGAACTTACTTGCTCCCAGATTGGTAAAGCCGCTGGCTGCCATCCAAGTACTATCACTAGGCATGTCGCCAACATGAACCTCTTTGGAGATGTGAAGGCACCCCCAAATAGGGCGGACGCCCATGAAGACTCACACTGGTTATGCTTAAAGCTCTCTGTGATCACCTACTTGGGAAGCCCCATCTATACTTTGATGAAATGTTGATTTTTCTGTGGGACGAGTTCTAGGTGCATGTACCACATGCAGCATTAGTCATGCTCTTAAGTGTGAAGGTTAGTCTAAAAAAGCCACTAAATATAAAGCAGGAGAGCGAAATGCAGATCTATGTAACACGTACTTCCATTTTATATTAGACTTTTGCTCATACCGCCTTGTGTATGTGGATGAATCTGGGTGTGACAAGAGGGTAGGATTCAGAAGAACTGGCTGGTCTCCTCTTGGTATCGCCCTGACTCAGGTGGTTAAATTTCATTGTGATCAGTGGTATCAAATCCTCCCAGCCTACACGCAAGATGGGGTCATCCTGACACGTGTTTCCCAAGGCTCCACCGATGTGTCTGTCTTTGAGGATTTTATAGAGGAGCTGCTTCATCATTGTGGGAGATGGCCAGAGCCAGAATCTGTTCTGGTTATGGATAATGCCTCCTTCCATCACTCTAAGGGATTGGAGCAAATGTGCGTAGAAGCAGGGGTAAAGCTGGTATATTTGCCCCCATATTCGCCGGATTTGAATCTAATTGAGGAGCTCTTCTCTGAACTGAAAGCCTTTATAAGGCGGCATTGGCAAGCCTATGAAGATAACCCCGACCAGGGCTTTTATTCTTTCCTTGAATGGTGCATTGAAACCGTGGGTGTGAGGAAACAAAGTGTAAAAGGACATTTCCAGAATGCTGGTCTGACAGTTGAAGAAATGCTATAGGGAATGTATCCCTGCAGACCAGTAAGTTAAGCTGCCATGCCTGGGGAATCTACATTAACAAAGCTATTACATCATAGTCAAGCCTTGGTGAAATGTGAGGTCTGCCAATGGCATCTTCAAAGTATTAAGACAAGATGGGAAAGCAGACAGCAGAGCAAATCATCAAATTAGCAGACAGTTAATGTATCTAACCAGCCACCCAGTCGAAGTTTCACTATGTGTCCCAATTCGTTGAGCCATCTTCTCTCACGCTCACTTCCTCTATATCACAAAGGATACTCTCTATATATTCTGCTGTGCCACTGAGATGTATAATACGCGCAATAGCACGGTGGACGGCGAGTAGTCGAGGAGATGGTGTGAACGTCACGTGGCTCAGGACACAGCTTCGGGTGAACGTCGGAGCGATATCATAACCTCCTTTATGATCCCTCAAAATTGGCGGGGCGATTCATAGCCATCGACTATGATAGGCTGGAACGGTAAACAAAATAATCCGATCCGATCAGATCCGATGATCCTCAACGCCCACTCGATCTGCTACGACCCCACCCTCGAAGTCTAGCAAGCGCTGAGTCGTAATTAGGTAGGATAACGTCTGCGCAGTACTCCACCATTTCGTGGCCGCGCCAGCACACTAACCAGGTCACTGGTGGGGAAGATACAGTGGCGCCCAGCTTCACCTTCCATGTCCCTTACATGCGAACTTGTTTCCAAACCCTTATGTGCCAAGACATATTATCTGTTTATGGTTAAGTCAAGGTACCATTTTCCGTTCAATACCGAATCTTACGGCAGTGGACAATGAAGTGTCTTAGTAACATGGATTGTGACGTTGCTAAAATACACGTCCATAACTACCATGCTGTCACCAAACTTAGGTAGCTTAAAACTCAACCAAGTCTGAACACCACAAGATGGCACGCCACCTTGAGCCTTGGCAGCATACAATAATCGTCCATATGATACGTACCAAAACGAAACTAACTACATTGCAAACGGCCATGCTTGCAAAATGTTATGAGCGTTCTATCACGAATATACGCAAGAGCATGCGGCAATTTGGCACAGCTTCATCATAACTATACGTATTAATTCGAAACTTGCAACTAAGTTTATCGGATCAGTCCAATAGCGAGAACCAACAGGCTTTCGGGAGCTAAAAATGCTGGAAGTTTTCGTAGAATCTAGTTGATAAAATAGGAACAAAAAAAGGAAAAAAAAAACAATTTACCACTCCTCCCAGGCCGCATTTTGAAAGAGATCAGAAAATATAAGTGACGTAGTGCGCAGTCTGATTTCTGTACTGATCATAGAATACTGCATCAGGAATCTGGTCTTTCTAAGTAATCAGCGCCTTTCTCTAGTAGCAGCTGCATGACCTCCTTGTGGCCATGGCGAGAAGCAGCCTGGAGCGCATTGCCGTAACACCCCCCCTGCGCATTCACATTAGCGCCTTTCTCTAGCAGCAGCTGCACAACCTCCTTATCGCCTTCGTGAGAAGCAGCGTGGAGCGCATTGCCCTCATACCCGCCCTGCACATTTACATCAGCACCTTTCTCTAGCAGTAGCTGCACAATCTCCTTGTTGCCATGGCGAGAAGCAGCCTGGAGCGCATTGCCATAATATCCCCCTTGCGCATTGACATCAGCACCTTTCTCTAGCAGCAGCTGCACAACCTCCTTATCGCCTTCATGAGAAGCAGCCTGGAGCGCATTGCCCTCATACCCACCCTGTATATTTACATCAGCACCTTTCTCTAGTAGCAGCTGCACGACCTCCTTGTGGCCTCGATGAGAAGCAGCCTGGAGCGAATTGCCGTAATGCCCCCCCTGAGTATTCACATCAGCGCCCTTCTCTATCAGTAATTGTACCGTATGTCGGAGACCTCCTAAGGATGCGTAGTATAATGGAGTTTCCGTCTCTCCATATCCCCGCAATTTTTCGTCGTGCTTAAAGAGATTCACCCAGACTGCATACGCTTCCCTTTGCTGGAAGAAGTTCAAGATGCT
Source organism: Scortechinia acanthostroma (assembly GCA_011319215.2). Lineage (NCBI taxonomy): Eukaryota > Fungi > Ascomycota > Sordariomycetes > Coronophorales > Scortechiniaceae > Scortechinia > Scortechinia acanthostroma. Next base: position 3,312 of record JAABUG020133619.1, read on the forward strand.
TTCTTGGACGCCCTTCTGAGTCTCGGCAGGCCTTGCGTGATACATCCAATATCGTGCGGAGTATTGCGCCAGCGGAAACTGTGCCTTGATTTCCATAACTGGGCTCCGCTCATCTAGATACGATAAATATGCTAGGCAGACCAGCGACATCTTACTGTGCGACTTTGACATATTCAACCGCCCTTGCCATTCGCCTTTTCGTTCAGGATGGATGAGGAACTCCATCGCTGTCTGGTGGATAAATGACAACTTCGAGTCATAGACGCTGATGAAGAGACCGCATAGATTCTTCACAGTGCTTTCGAAGACATTTTTGGGCCACAGATTCGACTCCAGGTCAGTGTAAGAAATAAAAGGTTGCTTCTGCAACGCTAGCGTTAAGGCTGCGTTAGCTTCATCAAGTGTCAGAGGCCGTGCCGCAGCCAGAACGATCTGAAGGAGAGTCTCTGTATGAATCTGGTTTTTGCTTCGACCCAGGATCTTTTCGTATGCTTGAGATACCTTAGATGGCAGATCAGAGAGGAGTGCTTCCATATCAGACCGCCTGCCATATTCACTCGGACTTTGCTCAATGATGTCAAATGTGAGGTATAACCAGAGGTATGTGCGGTGTTCCATGCTCTTTAGTTGTTCGGAAATCTTTTGCCGGTCGCCCTCCTCGAAATCACGCGCAATTTCGTCCACTTTGGCATCAATGACTAGATTAATCTCTTTGCTGATTTGTGCAGACTTTTCATCGCCGTCAAAACGCAGATACGCAGTTGTGTTAGAGAATCTTTTGAAAGATTCCTCCAGGTAATCGTATGGGCGACTAGTGATCAGGAACTTGAGCTTCAAGAGCGGATTAGATAGACGCAAGGGCTGGCAATAGAACTCCTTCATTCTGTTAATTAACTGCTGCCTGCTGTCCATACTGCATTCGTCCAGGGCATCAAGGACGCAAATAATTTCTCCAGTATCTGGTGAGTCGGCGCAGGCTATGAGGATTCGCCACAGCTCGGAAAAGTTTCGGGCTAGATCCTTGCCGTAGTTCTTATGGCTAGGAAGTGCATGTCCAATTAGGCCACTAGCAGGGTCACGCGTGAAAAGCTGGTGCAGTATTGCACACAAAGCATTAGTGGCATACGTGCGGCGTTCATCTCCGTCCTTGAAAAAGAAATAACAGACAGTCGACGTTGTGACATTCGTAGACAGTCGCCGCTCATCGACCAGAGCCCGCGACAAGACTGATTTTCCACAACCGGGGCCAGCAGAGACCCAGAGGAGACCAGAAGTGTTGCTGTCCCGCCATTTGCGGAATCTGTCATCCTTAAAGAACCACTCGCATGTGCCCTCGACCCTCGGAGGGTTGAAGTCTTTGTAGTCTTCATAGTCTGCTGCGAGATCTTGAAGAAGGTCTCGCTCCTTCTGGTCTTCGTAGTTCCTCCGCGTCTGTCTACTGCCCGCTTCCAGAACCATCCGGATGTCATTGAGGATGGTCCGCGATTCCTGCATTTCTTGCAGTTGACTGTCCCTATTCTGGCGGATTTCCTCTGCTTCAAGAGGAGAAAGATAGCTCCTGCATTGTTTGCTCAAGTCATTGATCTTTGCTGCTTTCCCATCCCAATCATTCCAACCAGCCACATTCTGCCACGCACGGGAGAGTTGAGCTCTAGAAAGATGGCATATGACGAGCGCCTGGTATTCAATGATGTGCGAATAGAGCTTGGCTAAGGGTTCCATAAGCCCCTGGTATCTTTGTTGATGTGAGGACTTGAGATACGTCTTTTCGCAGATATCCCAGTAGACTTGGACGTCGCCAATCGAATTGAGTCCTCTCAACATAGCTTCATTTTTTGTCGTGCTACTCGTGAGTAGCTGGTAACGTCAGTATTGACTAGGTAGTCGGATATTCAATGACCTACCGGGAGAACTAATGAAACACCGGACCATGCCAACGCTGCGTATGGCTGAGCGCTGAGAGCGTTCCTGACTACCGGGTCAGACCATAGGAGGAACTTCGCCAACCTCTCAGCTTGCTCTCGTATCTTTACCTCCTTCCCGAGTAGTGAGACACGCCACTGCTTCTTCTCCCGATCGTCTAACAGCTGCTTCACGATTGATTCAACCGACCGCGAAGTTGAGAGGTCTGCATCAGTTGCACCATCACGTTGGAGTGAGCCTAAGTGCTTCTTGTAGTCTTCTATTAACTCGGGCTCTTGGGTCTGCAATATCTCGTAAGCCCGAGTCCACGGTTCGAAGCCGCTCTGGGAAAGAGGGGTTGGGTCAGAAGCGGATGGCTGAGTAGAGGGTTCCGGTGAGGCGGGAGTGACATTTGGAGGCAGTGGAGCAGAAAACACGACCTGCCTGGGAGGCTGTACGGTGGTTGGCAGGATCGACGAAGTTTTAGTCGGTACACAAGCTGGTGGCCCTGCGGTCGGAGATGAAAACACGCCGCCTCTCCCCAATCCATGGGTCTTTTTCTTCTTTCGCACCAGTCTTAGTTTGGAACAGAGGCCCATTATTAGTGTTTTTTTTATTTGATTTGTTTCTTTTTTTTACTTTCTTTTTTTTTCCCTTCTTGAGAAAATCAGATCGGAGAGGGAATGGGTGGCTGTCTGTAGGAGTGGTCATAGGTGAGATCAACTTTCACGATGTTTGGGAGGGTCGTGCGGCTGAGCAACCTTTACAGGCGCCCAACATCAGATAACCAATGGAGGAAAGAGCTGCCAGCGGCGTTTAGTCAGCCAGTAGGATAGCACAGCGGATCGTATCCCACATCGGGAAATATATTAAATTTGCAGCCTGTGAAATTTGCGTGTGTAGTTGAAACAGGCTTCCTAGAGCCCTCCGTTCCTCGTTTTGTGTAAGATGTTCTATTTCGAGAAGACTTCTTGAAGGCTCTGCTGAACACACCGGGTGCTGCCAGTTTGAGCCAACAGGGCGATAGCTACGATGAGCCCCGTTGTGTTCGATGCACCGGTTAAGGAGGGAATCCTACGTCGGCGTAAGAAAACAATCCGACAAAACGCTGTCTGGACGACGGGCATCATGACGCGTCTGTAGACGGGCCGTTCCGGATGGGCATCAACCACAATCCTACAGAATACAGTGCAGACGAGTTATGTTTTCAGGACCAGTACCGTAGAACTTTCGTGCTTGATTTGGATAGCCTCAGGAATGCGCCTGACTCTCAGCGGGAACCAGCTCTAGGTAATCCGTTGATAGAATTGCCAGACAAGCAAGATTTCCTGTTTGATAAGTTTGCGCAGCATCGTCTAGGTAGGGAAGGTCCGAGTGAAATTTCACTTTTTGTAATTCCAATGAATTTGTTCAAATGAAATGTAATCTGAAAGGGCCTCTGCAATTTGAGATTAGGCTAATCCATATCAGGCAATATTGATATCTGAAATTTTATGAATTTGTCCATACCACTCCGTTGCTGCGTGGATTGCTCGCTCTGCAGCCCTTGAGACTTGCACTTTAATCCACTATTACCAGCTGTGCCAGCTCTATTCTGTATCCCAATCACCCCAGAGGTTGAAGGAGGGGAAGGAATGACTGAGCTCAACGTGGATATTGATGGGCTAGGACCTGAATCCTGTTGGTTTGAAGGCGAGTTGAGGACTGAATTAAGCCTTAAATTTAGAGCAGATATGAGCGCAGGGCTTGTAGCAGTTGAAGCTGAATTCAATGCTGAGCTAAGAGCTGAATACGCGCCGGCTTCGACGCTGGGTTCAACGCTGGATTCGACGCTGGATTCAATGCTGGATTTGACGCTGGATTCGACGCTGGGCCTATTACTGGCTCTGGGACTGGCTCTGAGATTGCCTCCGATACTGGCTCCGATACTGGCTCTGACAGAGTATCTAGTGCGGGATTTGACGTATCAAGCACCTCTGACAAGTATTCTTGGACTTGGTTACGTCGCAGAATTCTCTCTATCTCTTCATCTTCCTCCTCAAGAAGCATCTCCTGTGTGATTCTGGTTGGTAAGTCTGCCCGAATCTGTCGTTTATTGATCTGTATATAGAGTAGCTTCTCAACACGGTCTGTTTCAAGTCGATTTCGGACCTTTTGTATGCTGTAGATTCATCTGTGAGAATGCCGTCTCTGCAGCTGCAGAGTTAGCGACTGTGTTGCAAAGCCGACGTGCAAAAGGAGCAAGGATGGGAGCAAATTCTGCCTGTTTAAGGACAGATATTAGCAAGTCGTGTTACATTAGGGCACTGACTTACTGCTTCAAGCCAAAAGAGTGACGGAGACTTGGCTTCCCAACAAGAGGAATTATAGAAAGCACCAGTTTTTTGCCGGAATGCAAGAAATTCGTGCCAACCAGAGGAACTTCTGTCTTCACTTTGAAGTGGTCGTAGAGTACCTTCTATATGGCGTCGTGAACTGTCATCCAGCTTGCCAGGGACCCTTGCTGGATCAAGATGATATGCCACCCAGTGAAGTGGTTCTAGTTGACGTAGTATTCGACTCTGCCAACCAGTACCGTCCAGGTAGGAATAAAATCGGTCTTTAAAGGATGTCTGGCTGGACAGCGTCTGTAGACTTTCATGAAGGGCTAACCACCGTTCTGTCACTTCCATTATTGAAGAATTCTGGGCTTCAGATTCCTTCTGAACAATATGCAAAGGCTTAAGGATCTTTATTAACACCTTTAACTCCCACCAAAATGCATGAGACTTAGCGGTCTTGACTACTTCTCTTGCCTTGCTAGCAGAAGATGTAGGAGTAATAAGAGCCCATTCACAGATTGCTTCCTGACTCTCAAAGAGAGAAGTAAGCATCCCATACTGAGTCCCCCATCGGGTAATGACAGAGGCAATCAAGACCTTTCTATGACCCCATTTTTCATTCTGCTTCGCTTGCATTCTTGCATATTCAAGAGGAGATTGACGAAAGAAGACCCCAATCTCAAGAGCTAATTTGAAGACGGCCTTTAACTTTGGGATCTTCGAAGAATTTGGATCAAGAATGTCCTTCATGATCAGCTGCAGACCGTGAGAGTCACATAGAACCATAAAGGCATGTTTGAGTTGTGCTTTCTCCGACAAGATTCGCCATACTGCTTTCATGACACCGCAAGTATCTGTTGAGATCGAGTTGATCCTCTTCCAGTCAACATCTTTGTCCTGTTCGGAAAGGAGAGCATGAAGCCGCGTGAGTATCCAGTCACTGATTGTAGGAGCATCGAGAGTCTGATCTTTCATATCCTGCAAGTAAAGAAACCATGATCTTGTGGGCGTTGTAACGGTCATCACAATCACCCGCTGGGAACGTATATTTGTTGTCTCATCGACGCTGACGTTCAAAAATTGACTTCTTCGTAACTCCTTCAGAACCTCCCCATGTAACTCATCGTAGGATTCGTTAGGAGATCATCAGTAATTCCGTGGCGGGAGGGTATTTGGTATAAGGGATATAATGCATGAACAAGGTCTCGCATCTCTTGTTGCTCGAAGAGGCTGAAGGGTCTCGCTCCTGTAAAACACACCTGGGCTAGTAAATGATCAATGCTTCTGCTTGATCCAGCGATAGGGAAGCTAGCGATTTGTTTCTTTCCAGTCCCAATTATAGAATCCATCAAGGCCTATGCATTACTACATTTCTTTACATGCTCGCTCTGGCGAGTGGTGTTTTTGACGCGGACTTTAGAGCAACCCAGGCATTTCGCTTGCGGGACCTAGACATATCAATATTTTGCAGGGAATAGGGTGCTGAAAGCCACCTTTTACTGCCCTGTATAATTTCAAAGCACTTTTGAAGCTCAATCTCAGTATCATGATTCTTTTCGGCAGAATTTTCGGCCATGTTGACTGTTGACGCTGGCATTGCTACTTCTATAGAATCTATGGGCCGAAGATATATATTTGTGATTATGGTTGCTACCAGTTACTCCAGGCATGCTGGAAAAAGATAAAGCGGCTGGCAGAATTTGGCAACCTTAGTTTGATTGGTTGCGATTGAACGTAAATAAGAGGCAAATATCCGTATGAGGGGAGTGAGCCGCTCATAATCTTCCATTGTGCTATGGCATTCCCTTCTCAGCGACTGATTTGTGGCTCTTTGAGGTGAGCATTGTGCGGGCTTAAGGTCACAGTGTAATTCTCGCCCAGCTGTATGTCAAAGCAAAGGTGCAGGGCCGAGAAAACCAAAAACAACTCCCTTCGCCGGTCAGGAAGTTGGTCGATATCTAGCTTCCATTGGATTAAGCCAAAGTCTCCCTACAAGGACCACAACTCGCAACAGCAAATTACAGATGCAGAGATGCCAACCATGGGACTTCCACGAGAAGGCTACGAGTACAATGACTCTGGAGCATGCCCGAATAACGCAATTGAAAACACTTTTCTCTGGAAATCTATCCTTGATGGCATTATTGGAGGACGATTGGATGTAATTTGGTCCTGAGATACAGGCATCTCGGTAGGAGTACGTCATGTTCTTGGATGTCGTACCTTCGGCCGCGAAGTTTCAGCTGTTCTGCACCAAATGCGACTTCGATTTATCAGCCATCAGATGAAGGCATCATCCAGATTAAAGCAAAATTATGGGTAGAAATGGATAGTGGATGATTACTATGATTGATCGAGATCCAATCCTGTCGAGAAGATGAGCCGATGTGGTTTCTAGGCTAGACACTGAACCCGAACCGCTGCGAGTTAGTAAGGGTTGGATTTGATTTTGGCGGTCGAGTTATGCAACTCTAGTCCCTAGAACTAAGAATGGTCTTATTATCGAAGGATTATCTATAGCAGTTTCACAATTTCTGCTTTAGCTCCTTTAGACCGCCTAAAGGGTTCTAGAAAAGCTTGTAGTCTTAGTATTAACAATATTACCCCCTTACTACTGCTCATGGACCTATAGATACTAAATGGTTTGTAAAGACCCTTATACTACTGCTAAGGTGCAAAGGCAGATGGAGCTTATCAAGCAGCTTATTAAACCCCAGCATTCCCTGACTCAGGCTATCCATCAGCTGATAAAAGAAGCCAAATCCACTGTGCATAAACCCTTCTCCTAGTTCATCAGACAAAGGGCTGCGAAGAGCAAATGAGGAGGAACTTAATACCGCATTTACTATATCTCCTAAATCTACCGCCAGCTGGCAGTTGCTGTGGCGGTGGTACCTGAGCATCCGGTAGGCACAGTGTAGCTGCGGTTGGGGTCGCTCTCCCAGATGACGCTCCCGTCAGTCTCCTTCTTAATGAACTTGTATTCGAAAGTCGTTCCGGCTGGGAGATTGATCGTCGTGGTCCACAGCGGGTTCGAGCCGGTGTACTGGCTGGCGGACAGCGCCACTGCTTTATCGGTGGACCAAGAGCCCAACTGGCTGATTGACCCGGTGACAAAAATGTTCTCTCCGTAGGTCGTAGTCACCAATTCTTTGAATGTGACGGGGACAAGACTGGCGGTAGCGGTGCAGGTGGACGTGGCCCTGGAAGAAGAAGTGGTACTTGTAGGCTTGGAGGTTGTAGCACCTGTAGACGTAGAGGTTGTAGTGCTTCCAGACCCAGAAATCGCAATGTCGGCGCAGTGAAGGTAGACCTGTGCAGTCTGGAAAGAGTTCCATCTAAAGCGGAGCAAGGTATGGTTGGAGGAGTAGTTCGGGATTTTGACCCGCTTGGTCACGGTATAGCCACCAGCAATAGTTGTCTTGCAGGAGTTCAGTGGCGCCCCATCCACTCCTTCACAGGCCCGGGCAGTATTAGCCTGGAAGGCATTACATGTAAACCAGTCATTTCTCCAGCACGGTTTTCCCTCCGTGCAATCCGGGTTGTACCCACATGTCTGTCCAGAGACATCTGTGCACTTGAGCTCACCCTCCAGGAAACAGTCCTCAGCGGCCTGCTTTTCTGCATTTGTTGGGAGATAGCCTGGAGTTAGGAATTTATCAACCAGAGTTTGGTTCTGGCAAATACCGTATGTGAACATGCCACCGTGGTCGCCATTCGCATCAACACACCATTGAACCTCAACAACTTCCCCAGAAGTATAAGTCACCACTGGTTCGTTACCCCAATGATCACTGGGCTGGTTGTAGTCAACGCTAACACGGGCATTGTAGCCACATGGCCCACTCCGGCCAACTTGAGCTTCCTCGAGGTCAGGCCAGGCTGTAACTGGTTCTAAGATAGAACATTCGGGACACGTGTCGATACCAGCCTAGAATACGCAAAACAACCATCAAGAAGGTGTAACCAGAATGGAGTAAATTGCATCCTTACCTCAAACCCAAGACGGGTACGACTCGCAGGAATAGTTAGATATCCATGTCCATAAGCGGACGCGAAACAGCTCGCAGCCATCAAAATGGAGAAAAACATTGTTATATGTATTGGTAAGATGAGGGATGGTCAAATATATTGGTTTAGGGAAGATCTGAAGAAATAAGAGGGGCGAAGAAGTTGCGGTGATAATGTCATGAACGAACCCAGAGCGATGTGCCCCTTCGCTGTTATATAAGTTTCTGAAGCGAAGTCGCGCCACTTGCTGTTGTCTGCCTTTGGGAAAGGGTCTGCAAGAGAAATGTCATTTTGTTCTTACAGGCTTTCCTTGACAAGCCACATTAATCATTCTACGGCCACAGGGAAGCATAAGCGATCAAAGCTATTCACACTTTTCCCCCAAGACGTTCCTTGAGCCAGTCAACTGCCGGACCACCGCCCGACAACTGCCCGAGCGAAAGGGTATCCGGCGAAATGTAATTTGTTATTAAGCCCGCGCTGTCAGTCAGGCGAGGCATTCTGGGCATATGCCAGGCCTATAGCCACGATGGTCAGCTTCCCCAAGCGAGCCAAATGTCCGACTACTGCCCGAGGGCAAGAGAGTCCGGGGAAATGCAATTTATTAAACTCGCGCAACCAGTCGCATATCAGAGACATACTCCAGGCATGAGACACCCACTGTAACCAGGCTAAGTACATCCATGTTAAGTTGTCCACACTACGTTCCCAGATCAGCCAAATGCCCGACGACTGCCCGAATGAACGAAAACTCGGGGAAACGCAGTTGATAGGGTCAAGTATAGTAAGTATTTTGCTTCAGTTGGATGGCTCATTTCGCAGTAAGAATCCTCACAGGCACCTGGTTAAACTAACCCGCAGTTAGCTCTAACAACCCTAGGCGAGCTAGGTGGGTTCGGGTGGACTATGCGGATCACTTTATATCAACATATTCCATATGTATTGGAGGTTGTTGAGGAGCTGTATGGGAACATTGCGGCCAGTCCCCTATGTGGCGGACCTTACAGCCCTCTGGCTGGAATGTCCATATCGCAAAATTACGAATCAGCCAATCCTCGGTTAACCAGGCCTAGTAGGAGCTGCTGTTTATCACGGGTTAATAACGGATTTTTCAAAATTCAGTCGGCACTTTCTGATGTGAATTCAACCCCATGGGGAACCAAAAGCTTTGCAGCTTATTCTCCCCATGGAGAAACCTCGGTGAATCGGCACTTTCTGATGTGACTTCAACACCATCGGGATCAAAAAGCTTTGCAGCTTATTCTCCCACGGAGAAACCTCGGTGATAAAGATATGTTGAAGACTGTGGTTACATCCTCCTATACACCACCTTTTTGCTGCACCAAATCTCGGGCATTTACCTAAACCCAAGGCAATATGAGATCCGCACGGGCCTCAGAAATCAAGATGTGTCTCGAGAATGAAAGACGGCCAGTCAAGGAACACTTGACCGCAGATTTTCCCAGAAGCGTGAGTCTAACAGCTTCCCAGACTTCAAGCTACCTCTAACCAGTAGCAAATATAAGATGCAATGCTGCCGCGTCTGCCACAGCATTTCATTCCCATAATTTCCATTCAGCCAGAAGATCCTTCCTGAAAACCAAACTTCCACAGACATGGCATTCACAATCTTACTGTGCGTTTACATTTCCACTATGCGGTTTGCCTTGGCGATCGAAGACCACCAGTACCGTGGTAGGGCTGAAGATCATCAGGACCCTCACCCGGAAAGTCTAAACAAAGACCTTGCTTATTACACTCTCCTAGCCCTCGGTGGTCTGGCCGTGATCATCTTTGCCTGGGCTACATATTTCCGTCTGGTGCGATACATAAGACTCGTCTTAAGTCTGAACGACGAACGGCAAAGCTACTTTGCACGCCCCTACCGTCCCCTAGCGAAGTTGAGAGTACATCTCATTGATGCTCCTCTCTTTTATCGGCGCCACAATGTCGAACTTCATCTTTCTCGAGCCGTCAATATGGGTACTTTGCCGGACCGATTCCAAACGCTGCTGCTCCTCGCATTGATCAGCATGAATGTGGTTCTGTGCGTAGCTGCGATACCCTTTGGCACAAACACAGATTTTTTGGGAGGCCGAATGCGAAACCGTTTCGGCACCATTGCAACGGTTAATCTTGTGCCTCTCATTCTATTCTCAGGCAGAAATAATCCCTTAATCACACTCCTCTCGATCCGGTTTGACACGTTCAACCTGCTTCACCGTTGGCTTGCTCGTATAGTCATTCTCGAATCTCTTGCCCATGCTTTCGCTTGGTGTATTCCTAAGGCATGCGAAGGTAACACCCTTTGTCTATCCCTTGAAATCTGCTGAACGCAATGTCGATCACTGATACTCGATATCTCCTCTCATAGTAGGTTGGGGTGGTGTAGGAGCAGCATTGCGTGCAAGCCCCTTTTTAATGAATGGCCTCATTGTGAGTGGTTCATGCACATGCACTAAACTCAGGCGGGAGTATGCGTCGAATTTACTAAGTAATTGAATAGGCTGTTTGTGTCTTCACTGGGTTGTTATTGCATTCCCCTTCACCTATTCGCCATGCATTTTATGAAACGTTTCTTCACCTACATATCGCAATGGTAGCTGTTGCGTTTGCCTTTCTCTGGATGCATCTCAGACGCCGTTCCGCTGAGAATTACCTTCTAACAGCATTAGTTCTCTGGGCCATTGAGGTAAAATCGCCCTCTCTGCTCACCCTCACCGGCCATAGTGCCGGAGCATATTGCTACCATTAGTAACCGCCTCAGACAGAGAGCTGTCCGGGTTTCCAGGATCCTGTATCGAAATTGGGGCCCAACCCTTACCACTGCATCCGTGGAGATTCTTCCAGGTGATGCAATGAAGGTCACCTTGCATGTACCTCAGCCCTGGACTTTTGGACCCGGCCAGCACATATTCTTGTGCATCCCAGCGGTCGGGTGGTGGACTTTTCACCCATTTTCGGTCTGCTGGAGTTGTGCGCAGCAGCAGGGAGAGAACAGCCGGAGCGTAACTTTCTCGCTCTTGGTTCGTCGCCGAACAGGATTCACTAACACCCTTTTCCAACGTGCGTTGAAGGCTACGGACTGCCGGATCACTTTACCGGCGATTGTGGAGGGCCCGTACGGCGGTGGGATTGCCACTAATACCATGGAATCATACGGTACAGTCCTTCTCGTCTCTGCAGGTGTTGGGATCACTCACCAACTACCATTTATTCACCATCTCGTGCAAGGTCGCGTGAAGGACAATGTTGCGATGCGTCGGCTTATTTTAGTCTGGATTGTCCGTAAGCCTGAACACTTGGATTGGGTACGGCTTTGGATGGCCCAGATACTTGGGGTAGAAAAATGCAGGGAGGTGTTGGTAATCAGGATTTTCATCACCCTCCCCTGCGATATTACGGAGATTCGATGGCTGGATGGGCCTTCGGCTGCTGTTGTTGAGACACTCGAGGGTCGCCCCGATGTTGACTTGGTGGTTAGGACGGAAGCCAACAGACAGATTGGAGCGATGGGAGTGCTTGTCTGCGGAACAGGAAGTTTGAGTGACGATGTTCGATCCGCATGTCGGAAGGTGCAGAGGACGTCGCAGGTTGATTATATCGAAGAGAGCTTTACTTGGTAGGGGCCAAGAGCAAAAGTAGTTGTATTGCTTCAGGTGCGGGTTTGAAGGGAGCCTAGAACTACGCAGTACCTAGTTGTTCACCATGGGAACCCGCCTCCGTTTCCGCAGTATGGCGCAAATTTGCTAGCCAGCGCCTCCTGTCTCATGTCCTCACTCGCTCCAGCCCAATAGTCTCGACGCCGAGTCATATCAACGTCCAAGTACGAGCCTCCTGTCTTTTTACGAGTAAACTCATGTTCCCAGCCACGTTTGGTCGCAACCCCAACAAATGATACCACCCATCCCGGCCTCAGTGTCCAATCTGGATTGAAGACTTTCCGATCTATATCTGACTGAAGCGTTCCAGGGGGGAGATCCATTTGGAAGTTCTGAGAGCACTTTTGTTTAGCTCCTACAGCGGGGATTTTTTTGGGAGGATCTTTCTGAGTAACTCGCTTCTCGCGGCTTTTTGATTTAGCCCCATGACGCCATGCTACCCTCATTAGTGCAACTCCTCCATGGACTAGAAGGGACTACTCACGCATCACGACATGTAAGAATCGCCCCATGCTGACCTTTGCGGTGAGAATCCAACTATGTTAGGTTACTTGACTCTGATCCACTCAGCTTTCTTGAATCTGGGCTGATGGTCTCTATATATATTGATGAAAAATAACCAACATGTTGGACCTTTCCGTTTTCTACAGGATATGAAGTCCAGAGCACCATACTGCATATTACGTGGGAAATAGTGCATCGCAGGATGTATGTACATATTGCTACACTTGGCTATCATCAAAAAGGGCAAACTCAGGATGAAAAAACCCCTTCCTCATTATCACAGAAGAAATCCCCCATGTTTGTCGCATTCCCCATAGTAACCCACAGCCTTACCAACGCATAAATTGAACAGTACATCCACCCTTCATAGTCTTCAATCCCTTCTGCTTCATCTGGATCGGGAAATGCCTCGACGACCTTGACATACCACTTCTTGATTTCTTACGAACAGTATAGGCCGTGCAAGATAAGAAGCTTATTGCACTCTCTGGAGTCTCTGTAGATGGATGGATGTCATGTCCTTTTACTCCGTTGCAGTCTAGCTGAAGACTACGATGCCTTTTGGATTTGATGAGCTCAAGGATCATCCATATTGGCGGGCTACCCACTGAGTCGGAGCCACAGATGCCAAATTGGAGCGGCCCGTCCCATGGCAGCACGAGTGGCTATCAGAAAAAGCCCAGAGGGCGGTTCTAGTCCTCCGTGCATATTCATCATTCCTGGGGATTATTCCGTAGCGGAGTTCAACTTGCCAAGACCGGGCCAAGCCCTAAGGCGGGATGATACTTGATCAGCCACTTATCCTGAGGATCTGCCACATAATCCACAGCTCTACATCCACAGCGAGAATTCTAGATAGTTATATCGAGCCTCTTGCCAGTCACTACATTAATCTACCAAGCATGGCACTGACCCGCGACTACCTGGGCATCCCTACCCGCCAGCTTCCTGAAAGCCGTCGACGCCCGAGAGGTCGACGGCATAATCGCCCACTTCGCGCCACATGCTACTTTCACCATACAAACCGACAATGTCACAGCCACTGGCGTCAACGAGATCCGCAACATATTTTCAGCATTCATCCAATCATCCCGAACGATGCACCACGAGATAACGAACATTGTTGTCGACGAAGTCAATCGAAGGGTTTCCACTGAGCAGACGTCGTTGGAGAGATGACGGACGGCACGCGGCATGATATGAGAAATTGTGACTTCTTTGATGTCGATGGTAAGGGCAGGTTTACGAGGGTGATGGTTTGGATGGCGGGAGGGAATCCCCTGAAGCAGCCTCCTGCGCAGGATACAGCCTAATGCGGGGTTCCTATATGTGAGCTAAAGATATAAGTTCTCCGGTCTGGAGATGTACGTGTTGTGATGCCGGTTTGCTAATAGACCCCAACGGCTATATGATCGGGCTATTTGAATACATGATGTGATATTAGCACAAGCCAAGGTTCCGAATCGAAGATAAATATGATTGAAAGAAGGTAATTGCCGTCATCGCGTGTTGCTGCCCGGAATGTGTCGGTTGACTCCGAGTGATAGTGCGGATCGAATGTCTGCCCGATGGAATGACCCAACAGCCACGCGGAGAGCTCCCGAGACGACGATGATCTCGCCTTTCATTCGTTAGGATTCCAACTACAGATCACGAATAAGCACACGCCGATAACGCCATCCGCTAGAGTGAAAAGTGCAAGCCGTTACTCCACATGAGCCAACGCTAAGAAACGAATTGCCCTATCAACATTGAGGATCAGAAATACAAGCATAAATCTTGATAGCTAGGGATTGCCCATACGGAAATTCACACAGTTAGTATACGGCAAACCCTGCTGCTGTGACTAATAGCGCTGGTTGCAGTGTCACCTAGTCAGATAACGACTCGATCACGCCTTACGGTCAACCTCGAGACGCAAGGGGCACTTAAATACTTGCAGCTTCCAGCATGTCTCGCGTCACTCCTTCTGTTCGCACACTTCTACTCTGGGAGGTAACAGGTCAAAATGCCCGTTTTCACCGTTCTCAATCGAAAACGAAGAGCCAGCAGTGGCATTGATGATAGCTCCATTACATCCCCACCCAGCAGTAATGAACCCAAAACAGTCCCTGCAACTGCAACGCCCTTGAATGATGCGGAGAAGATCCGGACACTTAGCGAAACAGCTGCCATCGAGCAAGAAACGGAACAGGATCCAGAGATCGCAGCTCTTCCCCTCGAGGTCCGCCAACTGGTCAGCCTGACAGACGACCCTACCCTGCCCACCATCACTTTTCGCTATTTCCTCCTCTCGGTCATCTTTGTCGTCCCTGGAGCTTTCTTGTCGCAGATGAGCCATTATCGTACAACGCAAGCTCCGTATTCCGTCTTCTTTGTGCAGATTGCCTGCCATTATGCCGGCCACTTCCTCGCCCGGTGGCTCCCTGCCTGGACTGTCAGGGTCCCACTGACGAAATGGGCATTCAGTCTCAATCCTGCGCCGTGGAGTATCAAGGAGCATGTGCTTGTCACCTTGACGGCCGCATCCGGTGCTTCCTACAATTTGGGGTACACTCCCATCTCTCTGGCTGAATTGTTCTATGGAGAAAGAGTGAACCCTGCCGTGGCAATCTTCTTCATGTTTTCGATTGTCTGGATTGGCTATGCATTTGCCGCAATTGCACGCCAGATCTTACTGTACGATCCTTCTTTTATTTGGCCCCAGGCACTGATGCAGACCACCCTGTTTGAGACATTCCGCAAGCAAGACACCTCTTCCCCTTTAGCCAAGCGACAGATGAAGATCTTTTTCTTTTCTCTTGTGGGAATGACGCTCTGGCAGTTTCTACCTGAGTACGTCTTTCCGTTCACGTCGTCGCTTGCCTTTCTCTGCTGGGTTGCGCCCCGTAACCCCGTCGCCAACTTTATTGGATCCGGCCTAGGCGGAATGGGATTTCTGAACCTCTCCTTGGATTGGTCTAATATCAACTGGAATGGGTCATCGATTCTGCTCACTCCCTGGTGGACGCAGGTGGTGTTGTTCCTGGCATTCGCATTCAACTGCTGGGTGCTTATCCCAGCTGCAAAATGGGGAAACCTGGGCTCGTACAAGCACGGCTTGATGTCGAATTCCCTACTCACGGCCAATGGCACCAAATATCCCACCCTGGAACTGC
>JAABUG020133730.1:0-18814 GCA_011319215.2 Scortechinia acanthostroma
ATTTCCTCGCCAAGGATCGCCGCCGCGCGGCGCTCGTGCTCGGGATTGGCGTAGGAATGCAGGAAGGCGATCGCGACGCTCTCGACGTTCAGCGCGCGCAATTTCGGCGCGAGCGCACGCACCGCGGCTTCGTCCAGCGGGAGGCGGACGCGGCCACACGCGACCGCACGATGAGCAGTTCCCGGTCGTGCTCCACGCACTCAACGAGCCGCGGCCAGTTCCGCAGCCTCCTCCTGCAGTTTCTCCACTACGCCGCTAATATCAGGCCACTCAAAACCAACCGAAGCTGCTTTCTGTCCAATTTTTTCAGCTTCCATTAAGGCGGGGAGATTTTGCGGAACTCCGTCTAGAATTGAAGCGGCGGGCGCCGTTCCCCGCTCGGCTTTTTCCTGCTGCTTGATTTCATCCCAACGCTTAATGAGAACATCCTGCTTTTGCTCCAAATAGGAGGCAAAGACATAGCCCCGTTGGCGGATGCGCGTGATTTGCTCCGGCAGCTTTTGCAGCTTGTCCGTGGTATCGGTCACGGTGTGGCTGATGTCCGGCAGGCTAATCTTGCTTGCGATGGATTGCCATTCACGCTGTAAGGCTTCGTGAGCAGCAATTGCCGGATTGGGATCTTGGGTTGTCATCGGTATAAATTCCTTTGTTTTACAACGGTGTCTCTTTTACAAACTCTACACACATTGTATACCCGATGACAACCGTATAAAGGCGGAAATCCCAACCATCATCCGCTGTAGGTGACACTGTTCATGACGGCTGTGACGTTGGGCGTGTTGGCGTCGCCTTCACCCACCGAGGCGAAACCGTAAACCACCGCCAGTGCTGAAGCGTTCACTTGAATGACGGTGATGCTCACGTCATTGTCGCCATCGCTGCCAGCGACTTGGGCGGCGTCGTGCCCGTTGACCTTGAGTGTGGTTACATCACCGACTTGGAAGGTGGCCTGCTGCGCTTTGACGTTGCCGACAATGGTTGCGAGCAGATCTTGGGGTGCTGTGCCGGGTGTAAGGCTGAACTCGGCGTAGGTTCCCGCGAGGATGTCCACCTCGAACTGACCTTTTTCAAGCTTGTAGCTGGTGCGCGTGTACATCGCTTTTTGGTTGACGATGACAATCGTGCCGCTCTGTGTCTCCTGCGCGAACCAGCCGTCCGGATAACCGACTTGGACTTTCTTATCGGATGAGGTGAAGGTTTGCGTCAATTTGACGTCGCCACCTGTGCTGGTGGCTGGCTCAGATGTGGCGGCCTCGGTTGCGGTGTCACTGGTGGAGGTCGGGGCGGCTTCGGTCTCAGTTGCGGCGGTGACAGTGGCTTGTGGAACCGAGGTCACCGGTGGCGCGCCTGTGAGGACGGATTGTGCGGTTGCCAGTTGGCTGCTGCTGTCGGCCTGACGTGTGCCGATGGCGTAGAGTTGGTTGAGGGCATTGCTGCGATCATCCTCGGCAGCTTTGCGGGCGAAATCGGCCAGATCAATTTGGGCGGTGGCCGTGCCGAGCGCGCCGGCTAATTGCGCTTGGGCGGTGGATTGATCATCAAGTTGGCCTTGTAATGTCGCGACCTCAGCGGTGGACTCCGCTTGCAGGGTGGCGATGTCGTTGGCGTGCATGGTGGCGGTGGCTTGAATAGCGTTGCTGTTGGCCGTGACGGTGACGGCATATTGGGCGCTGCGCGTACCGGCATCATTGCCTTGCGCGATGGCTGTGCCTGCGGCAGATTGGGCAGTAGCTTGCCCCGTACTGGCGATCTTAGCGACTTCGACAGCGGTGGCCTGACCCTCTTCAACTTTTGCCTGCGTACTGGAAGCCGCTTGCCCCATCGCGACTGCGGTCACCCGATCATTATCCGCGATTGCGGCGCGCGTCACTTGTGTGCGGAGATCATTGACGGCTTGCTGTTGTAAGGCGAGCGCGAACACGGTAACAATAATCATAACAACAAGCCCGACGAGGGGCAGTCTATTAGAATTCATGCGGATGCTCCCAAAAAGCAGGTGAAAGTCGTAATTATAAAAATACCATTACACCACAAAAAGGTTCGATCTAGGGTTAATGATGGCACAGAAAAACGGGAAGGGCAAAATTATCCACGCGGCCCTGCTATTTATGTTATCGTTGAATAGAGACGATCAGGATTGAGCGCCATGTTTAGAATAGGTGAATTTTCAAAGGTCGCGCAGGTTTCGGGACGGCTGCTGCGGTATTACGACCAAATCGGTTTGTTCTCTCCCGAATATACCGATCCAAGCAGCGGCTATCGCTTTTACAGCGCGCATCAGCTCTCGCAGCTTAACCGCATCCTCGTCATGCGCGAATTAGGGTTATCGCTTGAACAGATTAAGCAGTTAATCGCGCGGGATATTGCCGCCGACGAAATCCGCACGATGCTGCTGCGGAAGAAGGCGCAGGTGGAGCGCGCAGTGCAAGACGAACTGATGCGCCTCCATTATCTGGAGTCGCGCTTGAAGGACTTGGACGAGGAGAAGGCGGCGCAGAGTCCGGATGTGGTCTTGAAGGCCATCCCGATTCAACGCTATCTGGCGACGCGGGCGACATTCCCCAGCTTGAACGCGGTGCATCAGCGCGTGGGGACGGTTTACCGCTCGGTGCACAATCAAATCGACCGGAAGTATCTAGGCTACATTATGATCATTGTTCACTCGGCCATGTTCGATGCCGAGGCGCTGGATTTTGAGATTGGCTGCCTCGTGGATAAGGATATCAAGGCTAATGTGATGCTGCCCGACGAGCAGCCGTTGACGCTGCAAGAACTGCCCGACGTAGAACTGATGGCGACGGCTATCCATACAGGCCATTGGCGGAATATCCATCTCAGTTATTGGGCGCTGGGCACGTGGATTGAAGCGAACGATTATCAGATTGTGGGGTCAGGGCGCGAGGTATTTATCCAATTGCCCTTTTCAGGACATGAGGATGAAGCCGTCGCGGAAATTCAGATGCCGGTGATAAAAGTGGCGAGTTGAGGACTGGTGAGATTGTGCTTGACTTTGACGCTGCGTCAAACATTAGACTGAGATTTATCGTAGCAAGAAGGAGAAATCATGTCTGAGTTTGATAAGGCTCTTACAGGGCATTACGAGTTTACAGATGTCGAGTCAGCCGTGGCTGCCGCCTTGAGCAATGCGGATCAAGCGGGCGCGGAGTTGGCGCTCAAAGACCTCGCCGCGCTCGATCAATTTCATACGGGTGGCATCGAGGCCACGCGGACGATGGCTCAAAAGGCTGGCCTCAAAGCGGGTGATCGCGTGTTGGATGTTGGTGGCGGATTGGGTGGCTCGGCGCGGTTGCTGGCTCGGGAATATGGCTGTGGCGTGACCGTTTTCGAGTTGATGGAGTCCTACTGCCACGTGGGTGAGATGTTGACCGAGCGCACAAAGCTCGGTGAGCAGGTTCATTATCAGCAAGGTAACGCGCTCAATATGCCCTTTGATGAGCAAGCCTTTGACGTGGTGTGGACGCAGCATTCCTCGATGAACATCAGCGATAAGAGCCGTTTATATGGGCAAATTTATCGGGTGCTGCGCTCAGGCGGCAAATTGGTCATGCACGAGATCATGGCCGGCGCAGTGCAGCCGGTGATTTTCCCGGTGATGTGGGCGCGGGATGCCTCGATGAGTTTTCTAATCACGCCGGATGAGTTGAAGGCCCTGCTAATCCAAACCGGATTTGAAGTCGAAAGCTGGCAAGATACGTCAGCGGAGTCGGCTACATGGTTTGAGGCGCGGGTTGCAGCCCAACAAAAGGCAGCGCCAAACCCGAATGGGCTGGGGATTCATCTATTACTTGGCAGTGATATGGGTCTGATGCTGCGCAATTTCTTGACCAGTTTACGCGAAAATCGTGCGCGTGTGGTGCAGACGGTTTTGCGTCGTCCGTAAGTGAAATTAACGGTTGTGGCGGATGCAGCATGTCGCGTCTGCCACAACGCTTAGGCAAGTAAGCTGATTAATGCTGGTTAAAAATGATTTCACAGGGGCTGCTTGACATCCTCTCGCGCTCCACGAAATAATCTTGGCGGGTGCAGCTCAGGACATTTGAAGTTATTTCCGTCAATGCGTCACGTGAGCGAACCCGATCATATCCTGCTGAGTGGAGTGCCAAGGGGAGTTTCGGTTCATGTTTAAGCAGCATCTGAGACAAATTATTACTTTTTCTTTGCTTATGGGTTTAGGGGTGATTTTCGCTCGTCCGCATCAAGTTGAGGCGTTTGCGCTTCAATCCAAGTCGGTTCCGGCGTCGGAGTTGAGTGCCACGCCCGCCGTCGATTGGGTTCAGTTGGTTTATAAGCGTGTTTTTGCCGAGAAAGTTTCGGCGCCAGCCGGTGGACGTTTGTATGCTTATGCGGGTATCGCCCTGCATGAAGCGGTTGTTCCCGGTATCGAAGGGGGCAAATCGCTTTCCGGTCAAGTAACGGATTTGCCGCCCATGCCCGAGATTGAAGAGGGTCAAACCTACGACTGGATCGCCTCGATGGCGGGGGCAATGTCGATAGTCGTGCCGGGTATATTCCCCGGCTCAGCGGATACGCAGCAAGCCGTTCAACTGCTGCGCGACCAACAAATCAACGCCCGCAAACGCGAGGTTGACGCGGATGTGGTTGACCGCTCGGTGGCCTACGGCGAGTCGGTCGGCAAGGCCATTATGGATTGGGAGGCGAAAGATAACGCCAAGGAAGCCCACGAGAAGGGCTTAACCTATGTCGTTCCGGCGGATAAGCTGTCGTCCTACGTATTGACGACTGCAGGCACCACGCCTGTTGAGCCATTCTGGGGAACGGTGCGCGTGTTCGGCTTGCCCAATTCGGCAGCGTGCGATGCGACGCTCGATTTGGACTTCACCGACGATCCCAAGTCCACCTTCTATGCACAGGCCTTGGAAGTCAAGAACGTCGGTGATCATCTGACCAAAGAGCAAAAAGACATCGCCACATTCTGGGTCGATACGCCCGGCATTACCGGTACACCCGGCGGCCATTGGATGTTGATTGCGGGACAAATGGCTGACCGGCTTAAACTCAAGTTAGACAAAGCCGTTGATGCCTTCGCGATGGTGGGCATCGGTGTGGGTGACGCCTTCATCTCCGGCTGGAACATCAAGTACATTGTGCTGTTGATGCGCCCCGAAACCTACATCCATAAGTATATTGATCCCAAGTGGCAGCCGTTTGTGCAAACGCCACCGTTCCCTGAATTTATCTCGGGACATTCCATTGTGTCAGAGACGGCGGCACGTATCCTGACGAATATGTTTGGGACGGTTGCCTTCACCGACGACTCGGAACGTTTCCGTAATCTGGCCAGCCGCAGCTTTACCTCCTTTGAAAATGCAGCCAGTGAAGCAGGCATTTCGCGCCTCTATGGTGGCATTCACTATCGGACGGGCATCGAAAAAGGCTTCGATCAAGGCCGGTGTGTGGCCTCGAACATTCTGGATCGGGTTAAAGTTCGCTAAGCGCGCGGTGTGATTTTCCTCAACGAGCGACCTCATACAGCCGAGGCCGCTCGTTTTGATTCTGGCGCATTAGCACAAGGTTCTAATTTTTACTGATACAAGCCCCATTTGTATATGAGCTAGTTAGCCACCCCCACATAAGTCAGCATGTTCATGCCCCTGAAGATGTCCAACCATACGATCACCATGTCCACTCTTGGATTCGTTGAGTTATTGGGAGGCCTTATATGCGTAAATTTGCACGAATATTAACGGTCGGATTGTTTTGTGGGGCGATCTTAGGCGCGGCGGCTGTCCATGCCCAAGATCCTACAACGACCCCTGCGTCTGATGCAACATCCGAAGCGACAGTTGCACCCACTTCAGAAGGCACAGTTGAAGCCACAATGGAAATGACGGCAGAGACAACGGCTGCACCCTCATCCGGTGCGACGGCTGTTCCAACGGGTGCGCCGACGGCTGAGGCAACACAAGCCGCTGGTACGGGCACGACCGCCAGCAGCAGCGGCTTGGTGGTGTGCGATTCGGGTTTAATCCTTGACTTATATGTGGCCGAACACTACTTCGGCTTTGACGCCGTCGCGACGGCTGCGATGAACGGCAGTACAACATCCTCAACGATGGCGGATGTGAGCAAGTTCGACAAAGGCCAATTTGATGCCTTGTTCGCCGCGCCCATGACGACTACGCCGAACATGATGACGCAAGATCAAATTCAAAGCGCCGCGTCGATGATGACGATGGACGACGCCACCATGATGAACCAGATGGCGACCATGATGCCTGCGAACCCCAATATGAACAGCATGACCACGCTGCCAGTGGCGACTGTGGCTGGCGAAGACCCCATGTGTACCGAGCTGCGTACGGAACTCAATCGCTTCTATATGATTGTGGCTTTCCAAGGCATGCAATCGGGCATGAACATGGGCGAAGCAACTGCCGAAGCCACCAGCAGCGCCAGCACCGGTTCTACCGCTCAAAACGTCAACCTCAGCACCAACATGACCGGCGCCAATGAAGTGCCGCCGGCTGATCCCGATGGTACGGGAACCGCTGCTGTCACGATTGATATGGCGAACTCCCAAGTGTGCTACACCTTGGGCGTTCAAAACATTACCCTGCCCGCGACGATGGCCCATATTCATCGTGGTGCGGTCGGTGTGAGCGGCCCGATTGTCGTGCCCTTTGATCTCGCACCGGATGCCAATGGCAACGCGACCAGCTGCGTCAAGGCGGATGCGGCTCTCTTGCAGGAAATCGCCGCTAATCCGGCTAATTTCTATGTCAATGTTCATACGACGGATTTCCCCAACGGTGCCGTTCGCGGACAACTTCCCTAAGCAGTAAAGCACCCCTCAGCAGTAAAAGAAGAGGTTGGCCTACGTGCCAGCCTCTTTTTTATTGTGGCTTATACCTACGTCCTCCTGTAAATGATCTTGCCATTCGGCACAGGTTCGGGCATATTGAGGAGCGTAACGGCAGAAACGAAACGAGCTGTTTATGGATAACCTCTCCGCTTTTTGGGAACATCTTCCCCCGGACCTCCGTGATAATTTGACGCGGGTTGTGCTGGCCATCCTCGTACTGGCGCTCTTTTGGTTGCTGCGACGGCTGCTGGCAGCGTTGTTCGTGCGACCGCTGCACGCCTTCGCCAAGCGGACGAACGCGGGTTGGGATGATGTGGTGCTGGCGATCATCACCGTGCCAGCACGCTTGGCAATCATCGGCGTGGGCTTGCTGATCGGCGCGGAAATCCTAAATGTGGACGTCACCACCTCGGTGTTCGTGGTGCATCTGGCGCGCGTGTTCTTCATCATCGCCTTCCTCATCGGGGCTTATCAGATTGTGGATGCGCTTGCGCCGTCGAGCAATCGCTTATTCCGCTTGACCGGTTTGACTATCAACGAGCGCTTGCTGCCCTTCATGCGGACGGCAGTTAAATTGGTGTTGGTGGCACTGGCATTGGTGATCATCATCCAAGAGTGGGGCTATGACGTCAGCGGTTTGGTGGCAGGCTTAGGCTTGGGCGGCCTGGCATTCTCATTGGCCGCCAAAGATACCGTCGAAAATCTCTTCGGCTTCACCACGATTGTCAGCGATCAACCATTTGTGGTGGGCGAGTTTATCAAAACCAACGATGTAGAAGGCACGGTCGAGCATGTTGGCATCCGTTCGACGCGCGTCCGCCAGCAAGACCAATCGTACGTGATCGTGCCCAATAGTAAGCTGGCATCCTCCCCGATTTTGAATTGGTCGCGGCTGAATAAGCGCTGGTATAACACCACGCTGCGGGTGACCTACAACGCGACCCGCAAAGACATTGTCGAGTTGATTGATCGTATCCGAGCGATGTTGAGTTCGCGCGATAAGGTGCAGCCCGGTTCGATCGTAGTCAACTTCATTAACTTCGGTGACAACGGCTTCGAGATTTTGGTGCGCTGCTATATCAATCTGCCGGATTGGGCGGCCTTCACCAACGAGCGCGAGACCATCAATCTTGAAATTATGCGGATTTACGAGGAACTTGGCCTGAAGATCGCCTTCCCCGGTCACGCGATTTAAGCAGGCAAGGTATCACCGGGGAAGCTGCGGCTGGCGTGAACTTCGTAGGTGAAGATGCCGGCCTTCACGCCCGGATCATCCTCCATAATCTTTTGCGTTTCTTCGACAGTAGCGTTGAAGATGCCGATGCCGCTGACGTCACTGCCATCACGCACGGGGCACACAATTGCGAGGACACCCTGCGCCCGCAGTTCAAAGTTGCGCCGTCCATGCTCCCAAACAATCTCACGCGAGGTTTCGTCATTAAATTGAGACGTCTTTTTGAGGATGACAACCGTATAGGGTTTGGTGGTGGTCATCATCTGGCGCATCTCGTCGTCCGTTATAGTGGGCATGGTTTCCTCGTTTGGCATGTTAACTAAGGCGGTAGACGCGCGCTTCATACGGGCGCAGCGTGAGCTGTCGGATATCCTCGGAAGCAGTGACCGTGTAGTTTGCGATGAGTAATGTCGGCTTATCCGCTGAGAGATCACCCGGCAGTTCGAACACGGGTTCGTCGGCTGTGAAGTTGAGGATGACCAGTAACCGTTCGTCTTGCCATGTTCGGGTAAAGGCGTAAATGGATTTATTGTCCTCAAGGATCAAATCGTAGCGACCCTGAACGATGACCGGATTGGCTTTGCGCAGACGGATAAGCTGCTGATAGTAGTAAAAGATGGAGTTGGAATCAGCCAGCGCCTGCTTGGCATTGATCTCACGATAGTTCGGATTGACCTTGATCCAAGGAGTACCTGTGGTGAAACCTGCGTTTGTGCTATCGTCCCACTGCATAGGCGTGCGGGCATTGTCACGGCTTTTTAGGTAGGCAAGTTCGAGTACCGCTTGCGGATCCATACCTTGTTCTTCGGTCAGCTCACGATACTGATTGAGCGTCGCCACATCGCGGTAATCCTCGATAGAGGGAAATTGCACGTTGGTCATGCCAAGCTCTTCGCCCTGATAGATATAGGGCGTGCCATGCATCATGTGTAAGAATGTTCCCAACAGCTTGGCGGATTCCACCCGGTAACGGCCATCATCCCCGAAACGAGAAACTTGGCGCGGTTGATCGTGGTTTGAGAGATACAAACTATTCCAGCCGTGATCCTCCAAGGCGTTCTGCCAGCGCGTCATGATCTGTTTCATCTCCAACAGATTCCACGGTCGATAGCCCCAGCCGAGCGCCACTGCTGGATCAGAATCGAGTCCCATATGTTCAAACTGGAATACCATATTCAGGACGCCGGTCTCTGCATCCGTCAGCTCGACGGCTTGCGCTGGTGTGACCGCTGGGGCTTCGCCGACCGTCAATGTGTCGTAAGACGACAGCGTTTGCTGCTTCATCTCGCGCAGAAATTCCATGAGGCGTGGGCCATGCACGAAATACTGCCCGCCCCATTGATAGCGATGCGAGGTGACGACGGGTGCGCTGGGCAGCCCGGGGACTTTCGAGATCAGGTTGATGACGTCCATGCGAAAGCCGTCAACACCTTTTTCAAGCCACCAGCGCATCATGGTGAATACTTGGTCTCGGACTTCCGGGTTTTCCCAGTTCAAATCCGGCTGTTTACGCGTGAACAGGTGAAGGTAGTACTCGCCAGTTAGCTCATCATAGTTCCACGCGGAGCCGCCGAAGAACGATGCCCAGTTATTTGGCTCGTGGCCCTCATTCCCTGACCGCCAGACGTAGTAATCGCGATAAGGATTGTCTTTGGATTTCCGCGACTCGATAAACCAAGCATGTTCATCAGACGTATGGTTGACGACCAAGTCCATGACCAACTTGATGCCGCGTTGGTGCATTCCGGCCACCAGTTCTTCCCAATCGGCCAATGTGCCGAACTCGTCCATAATGTCTTGGTAATTGCTGATGTCGTAGCCCATATCATCGTTGGGGGATTTGTAAACTGGAGACAGCCAGACCACATCAATCCCGAGTTCTTGCAGATAATCTAACTTCTGGATAATGCCCCGCAGATCGCCGATGCCATCCCCATTGCTGTCCATAAAGCTCCGAGGATAAATTTGATAGACGACACTGCTTTTCCACCACTGCGACATAATGAAATGGCCTTTCAGATAGTCGGATTGCAGAACCTATTCTAACTGAATAATCCTGTTTGGTTGATACCACTTAGGCGTGTTGAGGCGAGGTTACGCCTTGATGACCGAGACACCCATATCCATATATAGCTTGAGTTCGGCGTCGGGGGCAGATTGTTCGGTGACGAGGTGCGTCAGAGCACGGATCGGCGCGAGGACGTAGGGCGCGACGGTGCCGAGTTTATCAGCAGAGGCGAGGGCGACGACTGCGGCTGAGTTCTCGATCATCAGGCGTTTGAGTTGTGCTTCCTCATAGGCGAAGTCGGTGACGCCTGCCTGCACGTGCAAGCCATTGACGCCTAAGAAGCAGATGTCCGCACGGAAACGGGCTAGCGAGGCAGCAGCTTCCGCACCGATGACGGCCATCGTGTCTTTGTGGAGGGTGCCGCCGAGCAAGATCACTTCCAAGTATGGATGCGTGGCTAGGGCAATCACCACCGGAGGATTATAGGTGATGACCGTGGCGCGCAGATCGTGCGGCAAGAGTTCAGCCAAGCGGGTGACAGTTGTGCCACAATCCAGCAAGATCACTTGACCGTCATGCACGAGATGCACGGCGGCCTCGGCGATTGAGGATTTGGCCTCGGTATGCTGTTGACTGCGACGTGTATAAGCAGTTTCGGTCACGGCTTTGGCCACCGCGCCACCATGTACCCGCCGCAAGTGTCCAGCTTCGGCCAATTCGTTCAAGTCACGCCGAATAGTATCCTCACTCACTTGTAAGGCATCGCTGATTTCGGTTGCAACGACGCGCCCATCATGTCGCAGCGAGTCGAGGATATATTGCTGGCGTTCTTCTTTGAGCATAGCTGCACCTAGATGCGTTATTTTGCATGATTATACTTGATTATGCCTGTTTTTGCGTTTATGATCAAGATGTAGTTGGAAAAACCTCAGAGTAAAAGAGAAACACAATGCACAGGGAAATTCGTGTTAAACAGGTCGAGACATTATCCGATGATTGGTATGTGCTGAAGAAGACGACCTTCGAGTACCAACGGCGTGATGGCAGTTGGCAAACCGTCAGCCGCGAGACCTATGATCGTGGCAACGGCGCAACCATCCTCCTCTATAACCGCGCTAAACGAACCGTGATCCTCACCCGGCAGTTTCGCTTTCCGGCCTACGTCAACAGCCATTCGGGTGTGCTGATTGAAACCTGCGCGGGCTTGCTCGACCAAGATGATCCGGTGACCAGTATTCAACGCGAAGCCGCAGAGGAAACCGGCTATCGTATTCAGCAGCCGCGCAAGGTGTTTGAAGCCTTTATGAGTCCCGGCTCGGTCACCGAGCGCTTGTACTTCTTTGTGGCCGAGTACGAGGACAATCAGAAAATTGACGAAGGCGGCGGATTGGTGGCGGATGGTGAAGATATTGAGGTATTAGAGATCCCATTTGCCGAGGCCATGACGATGATCGAACGCGGCGACATCGCAGATGGCAAGACGATTATGCTACTGCAACATGCGGCCTTAGCGGGATTGATGAATTAACGTCGTATCCAATGAATGATCAGATAGACAACTGGACAGCGTGCTGACGTTTCACGATTAAATACGGAGTGCCTCTGTAGGGGAGCACCTATGTGTGCTCCCTTTGAAAGTCCCCTCCCTCGTGTACGGGGAAAGGGTTAGGGGTCTGATTTTCGTTCTCCGCCCTAAATTAAACCTGCGGAATGATCAACTCGGTATTCAGGTCGAGCGCTTTGGTGGCGGCCTTGAGCAAATCTTCCACACTAACAGGCTTAGCAATGAAAACCTGTGCGCCGGCATCCATCGCTTGGTGCATCTGGAAGCCTCCGGATGCGCCAGAGCAAATCACGCGGATTTGTTCGTTGCCCGGTTGTTTGCGAATATAACGCAGCAAGTCTAAGCCGTTCATGTCCGGCAGCATCAATTCCATGACCAGCAAATGTGGGAATTGGTGCGAGATATAAGCGATAGCCGAGGCGGCGCTATCCACAACCGTGACGTTAAATCCCGCCTGACGCAGCGAGAGATTAAAGACGTTGGCCACATCGGCGTCATCTTGCACGATCAAAGCAGTTTCACCCCGTGCAATACGTGGCACAGGCGCATCTAATGAGCTGGTGGTGCCCTTGGGCGTAACGCCAATGGTCGGGACGACGGTGAAGCGTACTTGAAGGCGCATGTGGCCGATGGTCATCTCGTCGCCGTGTCGCAGGCGGTATTCAGTCTCCGGCGCGAGTAGGCTGCCGTTTAAGCGCGTGCCATTCACGCTGCCCAAATCCTTGAGGCAAATACGATTATCTTTGACCATAATCACGGCATGTTGGCGCGAGACACCCATACTTTGCCCATTGTAAGGGCTGAGGTCTACGGCAGGGATGATGCCTCGTTGGGGATCTGCGCGACCAATCATCATGGTCTCATGCACTTGCACTTGGAGCGTGGCGGCTGTCCCGACGACGCGCAGTTCGATCACCCAAGGCAGCGGTTCATGCAGCGGGCCGGTGGCGCGCACAGGCAAATACGAATCAGTATTGTGAACCTTATCCGCTAAATATTTGGTTTCACGGCCTTTTGAGTCATACATTGGTATTTACGTTCCATTCCCCAACGGATAGTTACCTACATATACATTCTATTCATAAACAAAGAATTAAGCGTTAACGTCTTAACCAGTACTGCCTTAAGTGCTAAAATCTTCATGATCCATTTATATTCAGTTGACCTTTGTATCCTTCAATAAGGCATATAGAGCCATTCAATAGCCGTCCACGCAAAGCGAGCGCCTTATGGAAGTCCGCGATTTCACACCTGAGCCAGCCTTGCCCTACGTCAGAGCCATGTGGACGCGGCAGGCAGGCATACAGGATTTTAATCAACGCTTCCCCGCCTTACCGGATCCCTTTCCGATGCTGGTGATTACCCGTGGTTCGCCGCTCGTTTGGAAGATGCCGAATGGCGTTGAGGTTGAGATGCCGCGGGCGGTTTTCTTCCGCCCACAGTATCAGGCGCTGAATATTGATCTACGTGGCGACGCACACGCGAATTTTAAGGCGCTTGGCGTCAATATCTTTGCGTGGGGCACGCGCTTCGTGGTTGATGAACAGATTGATTTGGAATCCTCTGTTGTCGCGCTGGATGAGAAGTGGCAGGACTTCGCCCGAAGCCTGAACGGGGTTCTGGATCAAGGACGTGACGACGAAGCGGTTGCGCGCTTGCACCAATTCCTCAGCGATCTATACGGGCGCACGCAGCAGGATGTGATGCCTGTACGCAAAGCGGTTGAGGAACTGCACGCAGCCAACGGCCAATTTGACCTCAAAGAGTTGGCTTCCGCATCTTATCTCTCGCCGAGCCAGCTTGAGCGCCGCTTCAATTATCTGATGGGCGTTTCGCCGAAGCGTTTTGCGCGGCTCGTCCGCTTCGATGCACTGATGGGCGAGTGGGTGAGCAATCCCAAGCAGCGAATGGTTGATCTGGTGTACCAATTCGGCTATACCGATCAGTCGCAATTTATCCACGAATTTAAAAGCTTCACTGCGCGCACCCCACGCGAATATATGACCTATCGCCGGCAAAATGCGGATAATCTACAAGTTTTGACGCCCTAGCCACGCCTAAACTCGATGTGTTTTCAGATCACGAAAGGAGAACACATGGAGACGCAAAATACTCAAACACTTAATCGCAAGGCGCTCATCGTTATCTTGGTGATGACCTGCCTCAATGTCGCGGGCTACGGGATCATCGTTCCGGTCGCGCCGTTTCTCATCGCGCGCTACGTCAGTGATGCAGCCAGCCTCGGTTTCGCGGTCGGCCTGCTAACCACCGTCTATGCAGTCTGTCAATTTATTGCTGCGCCGGGGCTGGGTGCAATCAGTGATCGCGTTGGTCGCCGCCCCATCTTATTGATCTGCTTGCTCGGTTCAGCCGTCGGGTTTCTGCTGTTGGGCGTCGGCGGCGCATTGTGGGTTTTGTTCCTCGGCCGCATGATCGACGGACTTACGGGCGCAAACAACAGCGTGATATTGGCTTACGTGGCTGACCTCACGCCGCCCGATGAACGCAGCAAGTATTATGGCTGGATTGGCGCGCTCGAAGGGGTGGGGTTGGTTCTAGGCCCAACCATTGGCGGCATTTTGGCAAAGTTCGGTGTCCAAGTACCATTTTATGCAGCGGCGGGCATCGCCTTCGCCGGTTTTTTGGTGGGGCTATTCTTCGTCCCCGAAAGTCTAGCCAAGTCGATGCGTGCCAAAACGGTGAGCATCGTGCGTCTCAACCCCTTCAGCACGTTATGGGATGCGCTGAAGTTGCCACGTCTACGCTGGCTGCTGATTGCGATCTTCCTCTTTACCTTACCCTTGTATGCGATTCAGTCGAACCTCGGCCTCTACGCTAAGGACAGCCTCGGCTGGAATGCCGATAGTATCGGCACGTTGTTCACCTTCTTCGGCATCGCTAGCATCATCGTCCAAGCGGTCATCCTGCAATGGTTGCTGAAGAAGATGAGCGGCATCCAACTGACCATGAGCGGTCTCGTTATCGCAGCCTTGGCGTTACTAGTGATGGCCGCTGTGAGCGTTACGGGTGCACAAGTGCTGCTTTATGGTGGTATCCTGATGATGGCTTTTGGCGATGGTTTCGCCAGCCCGAATCTCTCGGCGCTGCTGTCTCAAGGTGCGGATGCGGCCTCACAAGGCAAAGTTCAGGGCGGCAGTAAATCACTGCAATATTTCGCAGGAGTCATCAGCCCGGTGCTGATCGGTTTCTTTTATGACCGCCTCGGACATTCCGCGCCGTATGTGATTGGGGCAGGCTGCCTCGTCTTGGCTGTCGCGGCGCTGTTCATGGCGCTGCCAACGATTAGAAGTCACGCTGCAACCACGGCAGAAGCCTAAATCGGTAAAAGGGGCTTGCCACTGGCAAGCCTCTACTCTCCAATTTTATTGCGAGCCGAGCGTCACACTGACCGTCATCGTTTTGCCGTCGCGGACGATGGTCACGTCAACGGCGTCGCCCGGACGATAATTTTCCTCAAGCACCAACAGCAGATCATTACGCGAGGCAACGGATTTGCCACCAACAGCCGTGATGATGTCGCCACCATTAATGATGTAACGCCCACGCTGCGCGGTGATGGTCGCGGGTTGCAAACCCGCTTGCTCGGCTGGCCCACCCGCATCCAATTGGACGATAAGCAAACCTTGTTGGATGCCATTGTCGCTGGTCGAGACTTCCGTGCCGAGTTCCGCCACCTGCACACCCAAGGACGGATGCGCGTAATGCCCATCTTTAATCAGGCTGGGGACAACTTGCTTGATAATGTTGACTGGCACAGCAAAGCCGATGCCGACCGAGCCGCCGCTGGGTGAGTTGATGGCGGTGTTGATGCCAACGACACGTCCATGAACATCGAGCAGCGGGCCGCCCGAGTTGCCGGGATTGATGGCGGCGTCGGTTTGGATGGCCTGCCCGATAGCGGTCCCTTGATCGGTTTCGATGCGGCGACCCAAGGCGCTGATGACGCCGGTGGTCAAGGTGCGGTCGAGGCCGAAGGGATTACCGATGGCGACGACCGTTTGCCCGACCTTCAACTCGTCCGAGTCGCCCAGATTGAGCGGCGAGGCCACGCCTGCGGGCAGATCAATTTTGATCACCGCCAGATCATAATAGGGGTCTATGCCGACGACAGTAGCGGGGAGATTGAGACCATTGGACAGCAGCACATCGAGGGTATCCGCGCCGGTGACGACATGGTTATTGGTGACAATATGTCCTTGGTCGTCATACAGGAAGCCGGAACCTGTGCCCTCTTCGGGCGTC
The DNA here is from genome assembly GCA_011319215.2 of Scortechinia acanthostroma. Lineage (NCBI taxonomy): Eukaryota > Fungi > Ascomycota > Sordariomycetes > Coronophorales > Scortechiniaceae > Scortechinia > Scortechinia acanthostroma. Next base: position 15,914 of record JAABUG020133730.1, read on the forward strand.
GTGCCGTAGAAGAAGTTCGGCACGTTTTGGTTGCTGGAAATGTGCACGACAGAGGGATTAATACGGTCGTAGAGGTTGATCATCACTTGGTCGCGGGCATCGAGTTCGGCATAAACCGAATCGGGTAAGGCGGTTGGGGTGAGTACGGCAGTCACCGTGTCTTGCGCTTGGGCTTGAGCGGCTGGAATGGGTGAGAGCCTCGGCTGTAGAGCGAAAACGGTCAGCGCGACGCCGACCAAGCATCCTAAAACCAGCATCGTAACCATCAATAGACGGTTGGCGCGCTGCATAAGTCATCCTCCCTGTGAGCACCGGTTACACATGATCGAGTATAACTACGCGGTGATGACCGTTTGTAGAGAAGATGATGAGCAATTGCGTATCGTTAACGGCTGATTTCGCCTACAGGTTGATGCGTCGCGGCTGCTGCTGCTGAGCGATTGGAGAAGACCAACACGACGGCCATCAACCCCGTGATGACATAACCAGCGGCTAGCGGCGTGACGGTATTCACCAGTTGGCGATCAATTAACGAGCCAAGCGCCGAACCGATGACGAAGAAGGAGGTGCCATAAATCGCGGCAGCCATGCCCGCGGTGGATCCGAGCGGTTCGAGAGCAAGCGCGCTGCTGTTCGGTTCAGCGGCGACATAGATGGCTTGTAGCAGGGCAACAATCGCAAAAAAGACGAAGAGGTTCGGCTTACCGTTGAAGGCTAAGGTCAATAACAGCAAGATAACGGCCAAGATCATATAGGCCATGAGCAGGCTGCGAACAGTACGCCGCGCACCGAACCGTCCAACCCAACGCGAATTGAGGAAGGTGAAAACCCCCATCGTCGCGCCCACGCCACCAAAAATCCATGTGAAGACGTCAGGACGCCCGTAGATTTCACTGATCATATGCTCCGAACTGCTGACGTAGGAACTGAAGGTAGCGAAAAGAATAGTGACACCGGCGCTGTAGCGCACAAACGTGCGGTTGCCGAGAACTGTCCGCGCGGATTGCGCCAAGGTGGGCAAGTTGAGGTTGAGCCGGCGTTCGGGTGGCAAAGACTCGCCGAGTCGAAACGACCAGATAAAGACGAGGACGCCGACGACCGCCGGAGCGAGGAACACGCCGCGCCAAGAAGCCGTAAGGGATAAAAGAGCCGTGCCTGCAATCGGCGCGACAATCGGAACAAAGAGCATGATCGTCATCACGAGCGACATGGTGCGCGCCATTTTGTCACCGACGAAACGGTCACGGACGTTGGTGATTGCGCCCACCGAGAGCGCCGCTGCACCTAAGCCAACAACGAAGCGCGCCGCGAAAATCAAGTTGAGGCTGGGAGCGAAAGCCGCAGCGATACACCCAACGATATACAGCAGGAAGCCAATACGGATAATCAGCAGGCGACCGTAACGATCCGACAGCGGGCCAAACGCCAATTGTCCAACTTGGCCGAGGAAAAAGAAGGTTACGATCTGCGATGTGGCAGTCGAATCCGGCGCGAGACCGAGATAAGCGCGGAGATCACCAAAGGCTGGCAGCATAATATCAATGGCTACGGCGGTCAGCAGCATGAAGCATGCCATCAGGACAATGAATTCGACCGAGCCGATGGATTTGGGATGGGCGTTATCTGCGTGCATGTTCAGCCTTTGGGTAAGGAGAAATTTAGGCAACTACCAATGACAGTCCACGATTGAATGCAGAGTTCCCGTGTAGGGCACACCGATGTGCGCTCCCTCTGGAAGTCCCCTCACCGCCACGCAGCGAAGGGATTTAACGCTTGTCCGGTACTGGTTTTACACAAAAATCACGCTTTTGTAGGGGCAGGATTCATCCTGCCCGCGTTTGTTAACCTGAGAACGTGTTTTCGGAGCTGCTTGAGCTTTAGCCTCTAGCGATGTCAACGAGCCAAGGTTTTGACTACCGGACACCATCATGATTGCGCCCATTGACGCCACGAATGTTCCAATGAGTTCAATTCAAATGGTTTTGTACAAATGTTCTATATTATAAAAGTGTTGCTTGGATGTGTCAAGCGATTGATCAAGTTGTCCCAACGCCTGTCTGACGCCTAACCTCCCCACAGACAACGCTTGCTTGCTCTATTGATTAGCACGCTGTTATAATCAACCCAAGTCTTACCGAATCCGCTTCTATGAGGGGCGCTACACTATGCAGAGCAGCGATAATTTCCGCTTGATTGTCCGCCGGGGACCGCAACCCAACCAAGTTTATGATCTTAACAAAGACATCATTACGATTGGGCGCGACATCACCAATGACATTACCATCAATGACCCGGAGGTCAGCCGACATCACCTGCGTTTTACACGCGGTGCGGGCGGTTTTACGCTGGAAGATTTGGGTTCCACCAACGGCACATTCGTCAATGGGCAGCGCTTAACCGGCGCGAAGCCGCTGAATAATGGTGATATGATCGGCCTTGGTGAAACCGTCACCTTGGGTTATGAGATGACCCGCGCGATGGGTGCAGCCGGACAAGCGCCGGATGCTGGCCCCGCCCTGCGTTCGCCGCTTCAACCACAAAATCCGGCAGCGCCGCCACCCTCCTACAGCCCGTATAGCCCACAGGCCGCGCAGCAGCCGCCACAACAACAGTCACCCTATGCCCCGCCGGCCCAACAGCAGCCACAGTCAACTTCCTATAGCTCGCAGTCGAGCTATGGCCAGCAGCCTCAGCCGAGCCAACAGCCGGCTTATGGTCAACAGCAGGGGCAGCCTCAAAGCGCCGGTGGTTACAATCCGCCGCCCCCGCCCGGTGCCGCGTATGATTATGATCCCTATGCCGTACGTGAAGAAGAACCACGTAACATGACGCGCTGGGTGATCATCGGCTGCGTCGGTGTCTCACTGTTGTGTTGCTGCGGTACGATTGCCGGGTTGTTCC
>JAABUG020133841.1:0-103598 GCA_011319215.2 Scortechinia acanthostroma
TAATAATAATATTCTCAACAATATATGCTGAATTGCTTCTTCGAATGCCAGAGTCGACTGGTCATCTGAAGAGCTCCGCGACTCTTTGCGTAACTAAGGCTGCAAAGCAGTAGATTATGCAAGGTCTGATACAGTAATCAGGACAGGGAGTGATTGGCCAGGGTATACAATGTTCACAGAGTGATAGATGCCTCTCCATGGAAACCTGCAGAGCTAATCATACAGACAGCCTCTTGGTTCAAGAGCCAATCAAGGCAAGATGACGAATATACACCAGGATAAGTACAGCACGCATGATACAGTCTATCGACAAACGCTTAGAACCACAAAATGCTTCTCACGCCAACCCCCAATGATGATCCTATCAGCCTTGTTGCTGACCAGTTTGAGCTTGGAGCATTGCCTCTTCGGCTTCAGGAACACAGGCCCAACTGCAACCAAACCTTCGAAACGGCAAGGGACGTAATTGCTCCCCAGGACACCGAGGTCTCTTGAGCCCGTTCTCGTAGGTACTACAGTCCCACCATTCAATCCATTCGGAGCGAGGAATCACGAAGCTACGGTGACATATCGAGCAGCTTCTACCGCCAGCATTTCTGACACCCTTAGCCTGTCGAAGGAGGCGAACCATTAGTTCCGGATAGCCGATCATTTCGGACTCGGAGATCTGGTCGCAATAGGCCGACTGACTGAACGCTAGGAGTGATACCTCTCGCAGCGAAGGAACATGAGACGGTGCATCGTCCGATGCCCTCAACGGCAAGTTGCCACTTTGGCCATCCGTTATGGGAATACCTTCCATGTTGAACCGGCGGACGGGACTGACAGCGACTTGAATTGGGGCCCAGGCTTCCTCGGGTGCAGGGCCTTCGTAATGACACGACTTCAACGCTTCCTCCGGTGACGCGGCATCGCTACCATCCGGGGAGTACCACCTTGTAACTTCTACCTCATTGATCTGAAGAAGGGGGTTGGGCCGGACCATCAGATGTCTCAGGTCACCCTTCTTGATCAACCATAGTAATTCCCAAGGGAGATATCGCAGGCGATTGACCGCAAGGTTTACCTCTTGCAGCATTGTCAGCTTTCTGATAGCGGGAGGAATATCTGTCAGCTTGTTATTGCGCAAGCTGAGAACTCTGAGTGAGCCGAGTTCGAATATTTCTCCCGAAACTGCAGTAAGCGCATTTCCAGCCAGGAACAGACGGAGAAACGGTTGTAAGGAACTGTAGCCTTCTTCTGAAATTGGAGGCTCTCTGACTGAGGGCAACTTGGTGAGATACTGGAGAGGAAGCAGCAAGCCCGACGGAAGCACTCTCAAATTGCCATTGCTGCAAGAGTTAGCTCAACCTCACACAACCCAAATAAGAATGATCTCACCTCAAATCGACGCTGTCCTGCCCTTTTTCGAGACTGTCATTGACAATCGTCCTGGCAAGCTGATGTTCCCTCGACTCCTCCACCTTCCTGAAAAGGCCCAGCTGTGGCACCGTCTGACCAGATTGCGAAGATTGTGAACTGATCGCACCCATCTGTCCCTCACTTTGCACTCCAACCGACGTAGAACTCTTCATATTCCTCATCAAGTCCTCCCCCCACATCAACGCATCTTCAGACGGCAAAAGCGACTCCGCCGTCGACTCATCACTCCCCATCCACACACCACTATCCACAAGCCGCTTATCCTTAAAATCCGCCCTCTTGCGCTTCGGATCGACCACCGTCTCTCCCCACCAGGTCCCCCGATAGCGTCGCTTCCTGCCCGCTCCGGCTCCAGAGGGGACCGGGCCATTGTAGTTTTCGAGCCCAGACGCAGGGATATCATCGCTGGAGAAAAGCGCCGGATCACTGGATACCTGGCTGGAGCGGTCATCAAAGCGCGAGAGACGGTATGTCTTTTTGAATGAGGAGCCGGCTGTCGCGGTTGGAGGTTTCGCAGTGGAGGGACTGGCGTTGGTGGGGGAGCGATGCCGGATTCGTCGTGGCGGGGGAAGAGGGATTTCGCTATCCATGTCAGGCGCGACCTTTTTCAGTGTATTTTGAGAATTGATGATTAGTGAGAAGCAATGAGGTGAAGTTTTTGTGCTCTGCGACCACGCCGCTTGTTGTTGGAGCTTGTTGTTGGAGTGTGGCGCGTCACCTCCGCAGTGGGGAAGCGAAATGCGACGGACGTCAACGAATCAACGGATCTTGGCGAGCAGGCGCAATCGAGACCGCGCGAGAGAATCTCAAGTCAGACATGCCGAAGCCATGACGTCTGGAAGAATGTGGAATCAGGCAATCTGTCAGCTAGGTGATGGTCAACAGGTGGTCAGTCGACTGTTTACCCGAAACGGCGCACGCGTCGGCTTCCACCTCCAGCGCTCTGCCAATCGGGCCGGGTGTTCCTCATTGAAGAACTCCACTTGGATCACTGATCAGAGCATTAAGCATTAGCGTTCAGCATGTCCAATTTGATCGGCAGACTGTACTAGTATCCAACGCTCATCTTGGGGAATCGATCTTATCAACCTGATGCACTGGTAATTTATACCCTGTGGGCCACTGTTGTAATGGTGTAACATGAGACCAGCAGAAATGCAATCAGATGAAACCAGACCGAGAGATCATCTATTCAAAGAAAAGAAACGAATCTTGACCAGCAGACTAAATTGCTATTGAGTTGGCCTATGTACTACGCTATATGCAACATAAAGGTATCCTCCAAGCCCAACAAACCACCTCGCAGGTCGAATGAAACCGAAACTCCGTGATCATAACCGGATGCCCGGTAGTCATCATGGAGGTAAAAGGGGAATAATCACCGTCACTCGTGAAGAAGAAGTCGTAAAAGGGGGTATATGAATCCAAAGCGCCTCAACTACCAGCCTCATTCTTCAAATCGTAAAAATCTCAAGCGAGGGGGAAGAAGAAGTTGTAAGAAGAAAAGAAGAATCAAAGGTATAATATATTCGAAGAGCGCAGTTGAAGGTAACAAGGTGATACACCATAGCATCACCTGCACTTCACTTGCGCGCAGAAGAGAATTCGATGAGCTCGTGCACAAGGGTGCGAAGAGCGCAATGTTGGTGAAGTCCAGCTTTTGCATTGTACTTGTCTGTAACGCAAACGAAGTCGAATGGCTGTACATTCGATTACAGCGCAGCGCCCAGAAGTAGGGCAACGGATCCGGCAACAAGCGCGACAGGCATACTGACGTCGGCAATACTTCCCGCTCCGTTATGGTGCGTGACGGCAGATGCGGATGGGGTGCTGGACGCAGAAGTCGAAGTGGCAGCAGCGCTGCTGCTGACCATAAAGGTGCTAGAGGGAGTAGCAGAGCTCGAGGGAATGACAGAGGAGCTGACGCTTGCGGAGGCTCCTGGAGTTTCCGTAGCGACGCGAACAAGCGTCTTGGTGACGGTATGGGTAAAGGTCGAAGTGACGGTGTTGTCTGCGGCGACAAGCTGGGTCGCAGCCAGGCAGAGCACGGACGAGACAATGGCGTTGATCTTCATATTGAAGGTACGGATTGCCGGGTTTATAAACACTTAGGAGACTGACGTCGAGCACGCGACAGCGGTATATTCGTATGAATCGATCGAGGTATCCTTATCCGGTGTCAAGGATGGAGAAAGCAATGCGCAAGAGAGCAAAATGTGTAACCGTGAGATTGGAGCTGGCACGGTAAACTGTGATAGCTGCACTAGGTTGACCAAGGCTGAATGACTGGGATGAAGGAGCGACTGAGAATTCAGGACTCGGTACGCGAACGAGTGAGCGCCGGAGTCGAGAAGCAAAGGAGGTTATTGTAAGGAACGTGGGGAGCACTGCTCAAGGGCAAGAAGGAGTGAGTGAAACGTGAGTGGAATAATATTCCCCAGACAACGAACGTGTGAAGGAGGTTTTATGAAGGAGAAATCCCAAACCAGACAGGGGCGGCGCTTTGTTATTTAATAACATGAGGGTGTTGTGCAGACTTGGCCTGGGGGGAATGCTTAGCCAATCGCAAGGGGTCCGTCCGTCAATTTGCACTACAACATTTTTATTGTGTTTGTTTTCTATTGGACTGCCTTGTCTTCGCTCCTTTGGTATGCCAGCTCGGTTGGAAACTTGGTTCGCCATCACCGTAGTACTACTAGGAGTACGTGGTTCATGGACAGCAGCTCTTTGAGGGTCCAGACTGACGATAAAACCTTTTTTCTAGTCTTGTGGAGCGACATGGCGATCAAGTTGTAGCCGCCCTGACTAGTTCGCCCTCCGTGGAGGGAACTGAAAATGGAAGAACACAGCGTCACAGCCAGACCTCGTCACCAAAGCGTATCATTGTGTGACGACTGGTGGCCGATGATGGATGGTCGGAAGGGTTCGACCTACTTCGACTGTGCATGCGACTCTAAACTCGCCCCAGGAACACCATGCGGTGATTCGCTGTTGGGGCCTTAGTGCCTCTCTAGTGCCTTACCGGAAATTGGGTGCATGATTGCATCGTCAGGTACAATCGAAGCTACTACTGGACCATCATTTAATTAAATGGGCCCTCACCAGGATCCAGTCTAGTGCTAGACTGCCAGTGCTTGCGCTTTTGCCTTCTTGGGCTGCAGTTCTGGCCGGGGAAGACAAGCGAAATTATTAAGAGAAGAAGAGACAAAAGATTTGATTAGTTGAGCATTACTTCTAAGGACCCTTAAAAGGTCCTTTGTCCTTCATTCAACTCCTGCGAATACTTATGGTCCTGAATTCTCTAACTTCATTCTGGCGCCTGCGCTCACCTTTATTGTCTCTGGGCTGTTTCACGCAGGTCTGAAAAAGGCATGTCGATTGTCGCACCTTTGAAGTTGGAGACCTCAGGTACCTGACTCGCCCCTTGGCGCCGTAATCATCGTTTGAATTGATTGATGAATCGAAGGATTCCCCACAGAAAGCTTCTCGTAATAGTAATATGAGTCTCCCGACTCTCGCCCCTGGAGCGAATCGCGCCGGCGAATAGCGAAATTACACTCGCTGGCTAAACTCCAATAGTTCTCTGATGGCAAATTGCAAAGTAAAAATTCTCGACTAGTCACGCCGTTTACGAGGCACTAGCCAACTCAGTGGATATAAGCGAATTGGCCATGCCACCAAGTCCAACTGTCTTCGTCTTAGTTCATCCACCTGTTCGGCTGTTCCTGAAAATCCAGTGAAGACCCACGGAACTGTGGCCCCAGGCCCCCAGGCCCCTAACTGTGCCTAAGGCTGAATTGGTTTCCACAGGAGGTCACGAGGATTGTCTACAACAAAATACTCCTTAGTAGTGTCATCATTACTATTGAGACAAGACAGGCGCAACAGTAATACGTTAATAATGGTCAAGAATCCGCTGAGTGTGCGCGACTCTTTCAAACAGTACCTGAAAGGAACTCATAATCATCTCCCTCATTGCCATCGCTCTAGTGCTCTACCCCGTACTAGTTTCGGTCCCTCCCCTCAGTCCCCTGAAGATGGCCCCATGATTCATTCTGCCCTACTAAAATCTAGGCGTTAAGATCAACACGATCGTCAAAGTTCATCCAGCAACAGCTCGAAGTTCCCTTCCCGTTCTAGTGTTGACTACCGAAGTGTGATCATCTTCTATTGAAGCAAGGGCTCGATGATCGGTATTCCACGGAGTAAAAAGGAGACCCTGGCAAGCTGCATACATCTCTTCATTATCACTGTGTATTATTACCTGTCCAAACTGTGTATCAACGCCAGCTTGCTACATCCTCGGCAGAATTGTGATTAGGTCAAAGCGCGTTATTGCAGTCGCTCAGTCATCTCTTTTCTTGAACAAAGGCAGTGCCTCCGTTAGATCGGCCTACGACCGCCTGGTGGGAATAGAGTATTGACAATGGGATACTAGATAATGACTGATCACGCATCTCCTCCTTTCGAGCTCCAAGAACGCCAAGATGTCAAGTTACAGGCGGCCGTCCGCGTCCTGGGAGCTCGGAGATATTCAAGCTTCGACTTGCGCGCATTCGGTACTGGCCAGTTGTTCAAGCAGCTGCTGACTGACTTTTCGCTTCTCTCATTGTTCAAGGATAGTCATAACATCACCAGCGTAAGAAATTTGTCGTCACGTCTTGGACTTGATGACCACCTGTATACCATAGCTCTGTCGATACAACCATGAATGCTTTGCTTCATGTTCGTTATTATGTGACCAATTGGTTTGACATCTCATCAATCTCTCGTTAAATGATATCCCTTGGTTCAACGCCAGAAAAAAGTGCATCGCTGGAGGCACCTTCCATCCGACCAAATGTTCAATGCCTCCATGTTATGTACATGATGTAGGGAGAGTCCCTCCGCTGCGCTGACATTTTGCAACCATCCAGCAGCAAATTGCCATACCGCGTGTCTCGCTCCCTGCGTACAAAGTTCCCATCCCGGTAGATATTATGATACAAGTCCTCCCCACGGGTCGTGACATATCTTCCCCAGTTACTGCGGCTGAAGTAGTATTGTTCACCTACTGACGCATAGGCCGTAGAGGAGACTGACGAGGAAGCATCATCGGCGGTCCTCGGGCGCGCAGCCAAGCGTCGTTGTGAGGTCCTTCGGTACGGATAACGCTACCAATCGACATGAAGAGACTGTTGGGAAGGAAGTATAACATTAGGACGAGCATCCGACAGGGACAATTTTAACTCCTCCGTCCGTATAACGGAAAGCAAATCCAAATGTATCATGTGGGCTAGAAAGAAAGCTTACCCGAATGTTGCACCCGAACCAAGCATGTATTTCCCCAGAGTGCGCATCACGCCGTTAGGCCCAGCGCCATACTGGAAGATAGTGACGGTTCCTTAGATCATGTAAGCGACATATCGCGTAAATCAGTACTTCAATGGCACGAACCGATGATAAATCCCATGATACCGCCAACGGCTAGAAAAGAAGCTTTATTAGCAACGATTCCATGCGAAAGGACTTTACGTTTCCGCAGACTTACTTGATCCCATCAGAGCACCCATCTTCACTATCACAGAGTTAGCTCACCATCAACAGATGTATGCGGACATCGTCGAATGTCCAGCGGTCTCCAAGCTCACTCTTGTCAAAGGTAGAGGGGCCGTGGCCTTGAGGCGGAGCTGCAACGACAGGCATTTTCGGGAAACAAGGGCGTAGATGTATAGTATTCTGAATGCACCAAATGCTTAAAGCAAATATCGAAGTTGAAATGCCCGGAGTCTCAATGCTGTTTGTGCAGTTCTTTGATGCTAAACTTGTTCTTGAGCAGCCAAAGCTCCGAAAGGTCACTCCACCTACAAGCCGCGGGCCTATTCCGTCAGATGCACGTGACCAGGAGGAACATCCAATGCACTTTGAGGCGGCTTCTAGTTCCAAGATGGCACGTGCAGAGTCACGTGAATGAGGGCCTCAGGCGTCCAGACGCCTAAACTGACCTCCTCTCCCCGTTGTGATGTTTGTGCATCCCATGAGAATTTATCGGCGGAACTTTGAGCCTTTGTGCGTCAAGATCTTTGCTGTTTTGACGGTCTAGAAGTTTGTTTAACGCGGCAGTCCCGTATTGTGCATCCTTCCTTCCTCTTGAACGGCGTTCTTTCATCAACCGGTCGCTTCTGCGGCTCGGACCAAGAATCACACGGCTCCCTTGACTTGACGCACTCAGTGTCTCATTTCCATACTTTATCTCAACTTTGCTCTCCAGACCCCGGTCTCAGCGGTAGGTTTGACATTTCGTCTCTTCAACACGGGTCGCACCGACTGTATAATTGCTTCCTTCTTTGGTGGAAATGGCAGCAGTTCGGTTATGTGCACCGAAACAATGCTAACGTGACCTCAGAGTGGTAGGGATCAAAGCCCGAGCATCGCAATACTTCAGCATCAATTAGCCTCCATCATCAACATTCGCAAACGACTTTCGTATTGGATAAATCGTTGATACTCCGACCATTTATCGGTTCGCTTCTCGACTGCGCACCCATGCGATAGGCGGCGTTTGGCACATTAAGTTTCTGATATTGTCTATCGCGCCAGACCCTTTCTCCATGACTGCTGTTGCATCACCGCCTAGTGTGCAAGAGGGTCCTCGCTTGGGATGGTACGACTCTGGTAAAGGAGGACAAGGAGCTCCGAATTCAATGAACGACGAAGTTTCACGGATGTTCATGCCACGGAAGACGATCCAGAGATCCAATTCGTCGTCGTCTATAGGATCAAACTCCTCCACCTCCACCACAGTCGCTGGTTCCCAAAACGCTCATGCAGTGCAAAGCAACAACGCTGAATCTGGTACCTGGTCTTCGAAGAAAAAGTCGTCCAGGAGCATTTGGCCAAGTACCAAGGCTGAACCGGCAACTGGAGTGAGTACCACACGTACGCAGGTGATGCCTGCATTCTCCTCTGGGCCCGGTGCTGCTTCTGCCATGTCCGCTCTCCATCAGCCTTCGTCGATTGTTCCCTCGCAGCACATGCTCCAGTCTTCTCAGCAGAATGGCGTCCGCGCTGGCAGCGCGCCATCGGGGGAGCCGCCGGCCATACTGACGCTTTTGCCAATCAACGGTACGTTTGAGAAGAAGCAGATTACTGTTCCTTTTTACCCAGAAGTTTTGCGAATTGGACGACAGACAAATGCGAAAACTGTTCCTACTCCTGTGAACGGGTTTTTCGATTCCAAGGTGCTTTCTCGACAACACGCGGAGATATGGGCGGACAAGACTGGCAAAATCTGGATTCGAGATGTCAAATCGTCGAACGGAACCTTTGTTAATGGCCAGCGTCTGTCTCCGGAGAACCGCGAGTCGGAACCACACGAACTTCGGGAAAACGACACCCTGGAGCTGGGGATTGACATCGTCAGTGAGGATCAAAAGACCATCGTTCATCACAAGGTCTCCGCTAAAGTTGAGCACGCTGGGATCTATGGGAGTATGCCAAACATCTTCGACCTCACTCTAGGAGATTTGGATCCCGCTTCTGGTAACGGTCTTCTCCCTTCCCCGCTCAGTCAGCCTCTGTCGCATCTCCGAGGACGCTCCGGGAGCACGATGAGTAACAGAAGCTCGCAAAGCGCTGCGAGCAGTCAACTCAATGCGTTGCAGCAGCAACGTCAGATGAACTACTGGAATTCTCCAATCTCCATCGAACAAATTGTGAAGCGGCTCACAGTATGTTTTTTGCTCGCTTTTTCTCCGAACGTGGCATCCCACTAATTCTTTGTCTAGAGCGAAATGAAACAAGCAAAGCAGCAAGCACAAGATCTCCGGCAAACGGACGAATTTCTAACAACTTTGATGAAACCGGGTCACCAAGAAAAAGAGAAAGCAAGACACTCGCCGCCAGACAGCGGTGTCTCGCGTCAAATCAACGGCAGACCTAAGATGCCGCGCGTCGATTCGTTCTCAAGATTCTCAGACCCTCCTGCACCACCACCACAGCAACCACTTCCCGAAAAGCCCGATGCACCACCGCGCACAGGTGCCGATGCATTCTCTCCTCTTAAACGGTCGGACACGGAGAAGCCGAAATTAGCTTCAAACAACTCTCCTGTTTCGCGTGAGTCCAGTCAGATTCTGTCTTTGATCGAGGCATTGTCATCCGCCAAGCGGGAGCTGGATAGTCAGGGTGCTCGTGTAAAGGAATTGGAGTCTCTCCTGCTGCAAGAACGTAACGCACGGGAATCCGCGGAGGAGAAGGCCAGGAGTCTGGAGTTGCAGGCAAAGGGCATCGACGGAAAATCGCTCGAACCGGGTATGGTTGCTCTGCCCGAGGATGTGGCGATCAGCGAGAAGCACGCGCATGAGCAGCCTGCCAACGCCGAAATGCCTCCTAGCTCGGACTCAGACAAATCATCCACCTCAGAAACGCTAGCAGACACTCAGGCTTATCATTTACAACTTCGCCTTGAGATGATGATGGAGGAGATGGAGGAGATGAAAAAGCAAGTCGCAATGTTTAGAAATAGGGCAGAAAGAGCGGAGAGTGAGACGGTGGAAGCACGCAAGTCACTGGCGGAGATGATCGAGACTCTGCGGCGTGAGCGTGCAGAGAAGCGAGAGATAGGCAACGAACCTGCAGCGCAGGAGATTGCTACAACTCGCGAGAATTCGGCGACTGACGACGCCACCCCTGTTGCAGGCGGAGAAGTCGAACAAGCACATCTCATCGCGACATCGTCATCGTCATATAACAACGTAAATGGCTCTGGCACAGCGTTCGCGAAACAGCCCTTGAAACACGATGTCCTGGAACAGACCAGCCCGTATGCGTCGATGCTTGGAGTGGTCCTTCTAGGGGTAGGCCTTATGGCATACCTAAACGGATGGCAGAAGATGGACAAGTAATTGTCTTCTTTATTGTCTTCCTCATATTTCCAACGTCGTCTTGAATCATGCTGTTGAGCGCATATGATCAGCGTCATCATCTCATTTGGCCCTCAGCCTTTTCCCTCCCTTTTTAACCTTTCCTATCTATTGTCTTGTCTTGAGTACTTAGCTTCCCACGGGTTCGTTTTCTCCTTTCCTTCATGTACACTGGTCACGGGCCCTTGATTCATTTCTTACCACCGGTTGCTGGGGTATTGGTGTTTGCTACTCTCTCTTGACCTGCAGTTATGACATTGCATAACCTGCATCACCGGACCTTTCCACATTTCCTCCTGTTCTAGCGCCCTGTTGACCCAGTTACGACTTTCTGGCAGCAGTTGGTTTCATCATCATCTCATGTTAATGTCTCTTTCTTTTCTGGGCAACAGCAAGTCGTTAGGGCTCACCCTCTGTGTATTAGTTCTATCATAGCAGCATCACTTCCTTTGAGAGATTTCGCGAAGCGATGAATGACCGAGTTTCTTTTATGAATGCATTATCATACATTGCCCATCGTTCTGATTGCACTTCTGCGGGTTAACCAGTATCTCAATTCTCGAGAGTATGATCAAAGTTCACATTGAACCTACGCATTCCTTTGTCTGCATTATAATGGCGAGCTGAATAGTCTAGAAAAGTCTCTGTCGCACACATGGATAGCTTAACTATCAAATCAAGCGTTTCACCTATTGCGCACTACAGGCTGTTTGTTATATGGGGGAGATTCAATCGAAGATCTCCTCCACGGTAGACCAGAGGCTATGATCGTGATCATATCTCACCGATAAGATCGTCCACCACATTGATGCAACTCACGCTTTAAACTCGACATTAAGACGTAGTACCCATAGCAGGGATATACATATTCGTCCGACTCGAAGCACCACCACCCGTTGCGGCCACCCAGATATCGTCCGGGCTGCGCCGGAATCGGCTACCGTCAGGCCTGGTAGCGGACGCGACGACATTGTGCCACGGGTGCTAGAGCGTTCACTAGATAGGCGCGGAAGACACTACTGCAAACGTCGCCCCTTGCACGGTGTCACTAGCGCTGAGGTGGAGCGCAGAACGGTATGGAGTTCCTCGATCTGTCACAGGAGATACGCCCTGCGGAGAAAATTTGGGAGGACGCCATTCATGGCGCGTTGAAGTCAACAACTACGACGCTGAGACGCAGTCCGCAATCTGAGAAGGGGGCATTCCAGCGCCATTTGCGCGGGCGTTCACTTAAGCGTCACGGCGATTTCGACCATGTTGACCCATCGCGTTCGTGTCTCCGGCAGCTCCTCACCGGAGGCTGAGGCCAGAGCATTCGCAGCGCGTTTCCTCTTCTTCGTTTCGGATTTCGATAGAGGCTGCGTGGATGCGTCGACAGACTGATCCGGAGCGGTTTGACCATCATCTTTATCGCCGTCTTTCTTCTCCTGGGCTTGGGCTTGCTCCTGCTGCAGAACCCTTTCCGCCTCCTCAATCGCTTTCCGCTTCGCCTCCTCGTCTTCCTCGATGTCATCCACAACGAGCACATTGCCCGTCTTCACCCGCACTGCATACTCATTCCCCCGCTCCTCGAACCACCGCCCAACGCTCAGCGCCCTGTCGATCGCCCGTCCCGTCGCCTTGACAAACACCTCCTCCTTGCTCAGCTGTTCCTGCCCGCGCGCCACCGCAGCCAGCTTCTGCCTATCTGTCCGCTTGCTACTCGACAGATCGACCGCCGCCGTCGCGCGTTTCTCGGCCTGGCGGAGAAGCTTCTGCACGCGTTTGACGGCGCTCATGAAGGGGGACTTGGTGGAGACGTAGACGATTTTGGGGACCTGGGCGCCTGCGTAGGGGGATGCGACTGGGGCGTGTGGGATAGGACGTTTTTGGACGCGAGCGTCTGTGTTGGTCTTGTTAGTGTTTGGTTCGTTTGGGAAGCAGGTGTTGGGTTGATTCGGACGTACATTTTGGGAGCTTGAGCATGTCTTTGTTCTTTTTCTCGAATTCGAGGGTTTTGGCGAGGGGTTGTTTGGCCATGTTGGTAGATGAAAAACAGTCTTGGTTATTTGGCTGCTGTTTGCGTTATTATCTCCTGTTGTGATGCTACAGATGATGTTATCATCAAAAGTTCATATCGCTGGTCTTGGCACGTCAACGGTGTTGGTGCCTTGGTGCCTGGTGCCTTGGTGGAGGAGCAACCAATCAGGGCATATGCTCTTCTACAGAAGTGCTCTTTTGATATCGACGAGCTGTTGGAGTCTTGAAATATCATGCAACTTTGTTTAATCAAACGACAGCAGTCTGGTAGATCATTTTAAAGAAGCTTCTGAGCTTTATACGGAAGTACAGGGTTGCAGCTGCTCGCGATAAATGATTTACCGAACTCTCTAGACTTCTGATTTGACCCCCCTAGTGCATGATGCTTTACTATTGCTTCTGATTTTGCTTTTCGTTCTTACATATACTACTAGTATTTAGTGGTAAGGTAGATTAGAATAATCAGTCCTTCATTCCCTTGCATTCCGCTACTAGCGATTACCATACAATTACGATCAGCGCGGAGTCATCCAACAGTTATGAGCCCGGGATTGTTCGACTCCTTTCCCTCCTACAACTTCAGCTTCGAAACATGACGGTGCTTCCCGCTGACAGTGGTTTTGATAGCAGTCCAAACAGCCGCCATACCGCGTCCTTCTCGTCATCGGTCCCGAAGCGATATCACTTAGCTGCGCCCCTCAGTCATCGGTAAGTCTGAGCTCCTTGGTTATCACTTCGGTACTTTGAAGGCGTGGAGCTATTCGCAAGGGAACTCAGCAGCCCGTGTCAACATGACGGAGTATCCAATCATCCCGACCGATTCCACGTCCATGGCGAAGGTCCGAATCAGTCTGGATAACCCGGATGATTGGTGGACTCGGTCACGTATCTTGAAGCTCTCCCTAAGCAGAGAGACGTCTGGAAATATATCGATTAGGAAGGGAAGATAAGACGAATACCGTTGACTAGTCGGTCGCACCAACATTAGCGACCCTGCGAAACTTTACTTTCAGTTGAATTCGACGGAGCTATTGGCTTCGCAGCAAGAATCGAAGCAGTATGAGAGGTTGGAATGGACCTAAGAGAGAGAACGAGACGGTATGGCGGATGGGCGGCTATCTGGAACGCCATCCAAACGACTGGCTACCAAAGGCATCGTTATATCTTGAAGCTGAAGACGGTTGATAAGGCTAAAGAAGCTCAGACAGCAGTCGAACAATCCGAGCTCATAACTGCTGGATGATCCGCGCTAATCGCACTTGTGTCTGGTAAACATACATCGCCCGAATGCAAAGGGGATGAAGGTCTGATCCTTCCAATCTACCACTACGGAGTAGATAGACACTAGCATATATAAGAAGGGAAGAGATATCGGAAGCAATGGCATTCTCGCGATTTGATTAGTCAAATCACATTTCTCGAGAACAATATATATTTCACCACCAGGCAAATGCACATGCAGCGATTCTCCGATAAGTCTCATAAGAGTGCCCTATCGGCGCATCACATTATGCACTATTGTTTCTTGTGAAGGAAGATTGCCTCGCTGTGGTTGACCAAATCCCGGGGTTGCAGCAGCATTCCCCGGCTTTACTGTTGCCCTAAAAGGTACGGAAACACCATAGGTAAGGTTGCATCCGCAATCATGGCATCAGCGTCTAGAATATTGCCTGCAGGAGCTAGGTGTTGAAAAGTATTCGAATAGACACTACCTAGGTGGATTAAGGTAACTATTACTGGAGATAATGCCAGTTCTGATTGGGAGAATCGATCGAATGGGAGATCTGTTGATGCCTCTGATCACTGGCTCATGCCTGCCCCTGATTTCATGAGCGCCCTGAACTTTACAGGTGAATTGATGCATAGGTACCGTACCTGCGCTACAAGAACATGGCAAACACAATCCTCTTCCAAATCCGGCGGTGCTTCGTCAGCGGCCAGACCGTCTCGGGTCCAACCTCCACCAAACTCAGAATTGCAGAGCCGGCCATTCCGACTAGAGCAGATTGAGAGGACGGCCAATGATATAAACAGCGCTGCTTGATCGCGGGGTGCTGAACTGCTGATATCGATATTGTGGAGAATAGACTCGGCGGATCCAATGGTTCACAAAGGCAAATCAGCAAACTTTAAGGTTCTATGATCATCACATTCTGACACCATGGATTGATTTGTGAGAGCTAGTCATGAGCGTCTTTCTTGCTTGCTCTACATGAGGGAGTGTTGAACAAGGTTTTATCTCTATCTTATGTCGGACCTGACTCGGATTGAATCTGAGTGTGTTGACATTCGTCGTTAATCGATGAATTGCTAAGGTATGAATAAAGTCGCTAATATCTAACAGTGCTGCTTGCGTAGTTTCGCTTCCTCATTGTATAGACTATTCGTAAATTCGTAAGATCGGCCATAATCGGCCTCGAGGTTCGCAGGGATGTGACATGAAGACGTTGAGTGGGTCAAAAAACGGTATTCGCATGCAACATGGGAGATGGATGTGGATGTGTGAACATCCTTCGCCCAGGGACAAGCCTGGATGCATATTTTCGACTCTTGGCAGCAAATTTCTTCTTCTCCTCCGTTGCCTGTTGGAGGGTATCGTTCTCATGAGACGCGCGTGCCGGTACACGCACCAATGCGTTGGACTTTTCCGGTTGAACGTCTTGTGTGCTTGAGACGGAGCGACGGCGAATCATCGCCTTTACTGTCCTGGCCACTTGTTCCCGGATGGCAGAAATGTCGATCTCGGTCTTCTCGTTGGCTCCGTAGTCGGGACCATCGTCTTCGTAGTAACTCAGAGAGTGTATCTGGCGTCTGCGTTCTGCTTGGGCCGCTTCCATCGATTGGCGAAAGACGGCGTTGTGGCCGACGCAACGACGCAGATCGGGTGATGGAGACGCGGCTTCTTGTTGTAATTTGCTATGAGACACGTTTGCTACCTTGCAAGGAACGGCGGCTTTCCTAGCGATGGGAGGTATCCGGGTGTTGATGCGAGAAATCCGGCGGAAGAAGGTTGCAGTCGTCGGGAGTACTTCCATTTCCTCAGACAGCATATCGAGGCGTTGTGACCCAGACATCGCGTTCAGATGATGGTGCTCCTCTTAGTGTTCGGTTGGTTCAATTGAAGGACGTGAGTTTCCAGAGCGATTTGTTGCTGGATTCAGGTCCAGCAGGGTCCAGAGACCTTATATCTTCATCCAGAAGAACTGATGAAGCTAATAACACCACAGCCTTTTTCTCAAATAAGCAAAGGCCGGATATGGCCGAGCTCTCATCATGTATCTATAACTCCACTTTTCGTGCGCGTCCATGGTTCAGGAAGATCATCTTCCTGTCAATTGCTCGACCCTGCAGACTGGACGCCAGCCACCGAACTCTGTTGACCTTCAACCACCACTGGCATCGGCCTTCTCTCCTGCCGGATTGAGAGATTGGTGTATGTGTCGAGAGTGGCGAGTAACCGAATCGAGTCCTTGACATCATGACTCGAACTGCCAAATGCGGTCATGAAATCAACAAGATACACCCTTCGCAGCCATGATATAGGGCGATGATATAGCGATGCTCTGAGGATATAGCAATATTACTTGAAAAATTGTGGAAGTAGCGGTATCTAAAGGGTAGATGGAAAGGGGGAAAAAAAAGGACGTGCGCCCGATGAGAGGCTCGAACTCTCGACTTTGAGATTTCTATTATCATCTGAGGAACGGTCAGCGGTTGTCAACCAGAATATGCCTATCTCACAACCATGCTAGAAATGATCTAGACACATTTTTGGCATAGTGGTTTTGATGGCGATATCTTGATAGGGGGAAAATTCAGGTGGGGACCTACAAAAGTCTCACACTCTAACCAACTGAGTTAATCGGGCAACCAATTGCGCTTCAGGCGCCTGAATGCAATCCATATGGGTCCTGTCTAGCGGCACTAGGATTCAGCTGGATTCCTGGTCAGAAATGATAGTACCTTGTTGTTCACTCACAGCTGTGTTACATAGTCCTTCAATCCAATGCGATTTTGAGATCCTTATTAATTCTGCCCTCCTTACAGAGACGGACGTTAAAGGCTGGGAAGGATGGGGAAACGGTCGACGCCCGAGGCAGCACTTCTGGTCTGATGCTTCATGATATTCCGTAGAGTTCTCCCTTGTCTCTTTTGCACCCTTACAGCAACCCCCTTTGCCAAGTGTGATGTATTGAAATCTATCTCAGTCTTGAAATGCTCATGGTACTTTTGATTCGCTTTCGATTTATGACATGATTGGCTCTGCCTTTCCTCGGCACGGCATTTTTGGATTCTGACGTTCATGAAGGAGTCGATTTTGTTACCTTGCACAGCACTTTCCCACCAATCTCATTAGCAACACAGGTTTCCCACATGCATAGCGGGATATCTGACTTGACCACTAGTTTGGGGTAAATGAAGGCACCCTCATGAGGCTCTACAGCTCAGTCAACGCTCCTTGTCGCTGACACGGACCCTTAAATTCTGGTGGTTTTGAAGATGCAAAGGCTAATTCGTTATTAGCTGACGCCATTCTTCATAGTCTGGTGTCCAAGGGACCAAGTCCTGAAGATCTGTCTCTGACTATGATCGCTCTACTTAAATCAGCGTGCTCCTTGGCGTGTTTCAAGTCATTTGTGACGTAGATGCCCCGGTTCGAACTCGTCGGTTCGAATGCCGAAGAAATCGAGAAAAAGTCAGTGAGCTCAAGCGTTAATCCCCTAAAGTAGGCGTCTTTGCTTGACAGATAGGCTCTTCGTCGAATTCCAAAGATCGGGAGGATCTGAGTGACGAAAGCACCCTCCTCTTGCCCAGGGCTAAACATCCCCGATACTGGAGAATCAACGGACGGTATACCGTGGAGAGTCCATCTTGGAGGTGGCAGTGGTTCCTCGTAAGTGCATCAATTGCCCTGTGCAGAACCGCGAAACCAGAAAATTGCCGGGGTCCGTTCCAAGAGGACCTGATGTCAAGTCAACTTCGATTTTGTAGGCTGGGTCGTCAATCATGTACCCAAGTACCTTCTAGCCACAAAGCCAGAAGGCCGTGTGAATAGACCTGCGATTTGAATGACAGGAGAAACGGCCAGTAGATCCTAATACACGGAACAGTAAAAGCAAAGTAGTCAATCCGAGACGGCATCTCCCATGGAAATCCTCGCCACTGGCACACACTGAATCGTATACCTCCAGGTCCAGAATTGCTTGGTTCCTGAATCCACCCTATGAGTAGGTGACCAGGTAATCCGTCAAAGACATGAAACGAGAGATGCTTGAAAGATGAAGGCGAGAAGCGGAAGATGGAAAGGGAAAGAAAAGACACAGGAGAAAGGCATCAAACTTGATTTGGTGATTAGCTAAACATCATGTAGCTAGGCAATTGGCAACAAGGACAGATGGCAGGGTCCAACTTATTCAAAGCTGGAGCACAACGCAAGCTTCCTTATCGTCCGAGAATGTCGAATGTCGATAGTCAATAGTCAACAAGTTTGAGGTAATATACGGAATGCTATATCCAGTGATCAAATAATCATTCATAGATAGTGAACCATTATGTCCCTGCCAACCATTTAGTCTCCAATCATTCATCATTAACGAAATGTTAGAGTGGGAGTCAAAGCCAGATCCGCGTACCTACCTTCTTGACGACGAGTCATTCATATCGAGATACACCGTGGATATCGCATGGCATACCAAATTCGCCCTAAATCACATTCGGCTGAAACCCGGTTAAAGTAATGTAACCGTTTTGTGCAGACGAAGATCGAATTTGATGGAATAATCAAGGCTGGCCCGTCATGCCTGTTTCGGCATGCACTACGATCCCAAGAAAACGGTTAGAGCGGGGTTCAGGGGCCGAGTCCGAGTGTCCGACAAGCTGGAGACGCTAGGCTTGCTGAATCCGCATAGCATGCTGTTAGTAGTAAGTGGACAATAGACTCAGGCTTCACAAATCTCTTCATCTTTGGGCAGTATGAGAGACGAAGTTCAGTTAAAATGTCCTCATGAGTCATCGACACGAGCGATTGCGCCTCGATGAGCGCTCCGGATAATATTTCACAGCCACCAGCGTCTGCGCGAGATTGCAATGCTTTGTTGACTGGGACGAGATCTATGAAAAAGGTCGCGGTAGGAGTCTCAAACTTCAGACTCCAGCTTTCGAAACGTCTCCTGCAGCTTGACTGAAAACTGGGGATGACTGGCTTCCTTTCATGGCCACTGACATCAGGTGAAGTTGATCTCTCAATTGTCGAGAGTGATCGACGGCAAAAGATGAACGATCAACGTTTCGCATTACGACGAATGAACCTATGACTGTCCAACCGTCCAAACGGTGCTGCGTCTCGGACTAATGCCCGATGATGCTCATAGCCTCATATTTGGGGACTTCGAGTCATGTAGTCAAGAGTCTGGAGTAAAACTCGACCCAAGGGTTCAAATCATCCCCCCGCACAATTTTCTGAGTATGTCATTAGGCAGAATTGTACAATAATACTCGATATTATTACTTAAATTGATCATTTCGCAGTGCCTGCTCCTGCGGCAGTTTGAGCCAGGTACTCGGGGACCCACCAGGAGTACGCGGGATTCAGAAATCGAACCACGGGGCCGGTCTTTAACACTTGTCTCAGCGCAGCACTATGTAGATAGATAATGTTAAACGAGGAAATCAATCTCAGAATCATCATTGGATGTTCATAATGCAGCATGTCGCACGTAAGTTCAAGATTGATCGCTTGACGCATCATGCGAGATAACGGCACAGCGAAATTTCGAGCGAAAAACTTGACTGCTCACTTTGGTTGAGTACTGGAAAAGAGGAGTTTCCCGATCGGTGGGCCTGGACTCAAAAGGCGCCAGCCAGGAAGTACGTACTTACGCTAGTAGCGTCTTAGACTCTTATGTACATACCGTACATAGTACGTAGAGAGGTACGTACCTGGACGGACAACGGGACAACGACGCGCTAGGATGATGGCGGAATCCAGCACACTGGAGCCGGCAAGCAGCTTGCCAACATACGCCACTACGCGGGGGTTGTTTGGTCCACTTTCATTGACTCAGCCATTCTGATTTGATCGTCTTGGTTGTCTGGTCCGCGCGGAAGGTCGGGAGGCTGCAAGGTCAAACAAACCACAACGACGGACTTGTCCCTAGCAGGAATGGTTTGTCTTTAGGGCGTTTCCAACGGGGTGGATATATCCAGTCTGGACTTCTTTTAGTTGGACCGGAAGCCACAGTACGGAATATTAATGAACTCATTATTTTCATGTGAAATCCGGAAGGATGCCGATTGCGAGGGTTGAGTTGATATGATGGATGAAAGTTTCCTTTGTTTGCCGGAAGATGTGAGATTGATTTTCTGCGTCACATTGGTGGTGTGTGCGCTGCGAGTTCCATCGTACATCTGTCTGCGCGCCTGCAAGTTGATGTCAGCGTACTCCGTACACTGAAGGAAATGACTGAGAATAGAAACAAATCCATGGATACATACCTAAGAATGGAGTAGCAGCTGTCAGGGCAGTTTCCACACTGCGGAAGGCGAAGGCGAAATCCACGGAACCGGTACACAGATCGAGGGATTCGTTAGTCTATCGCAATTCGAAATAATAAATACTAGTGTCAATTGGCAAAGGATCGATGGTTCAGGTCTCAGGATGCAGTCACGCACGTAAAACTGATCAGCTTGAATAATAACTTGATTGTAATTATTAACCGGCGGGAGGGGCAAGGGTGGGACGGCAGAGAGAGTCCAGAAGCCTCGATCATCTCTTGCTCGAAATTAATGAACCTGATCAGTGCGCTGCTTATTATGAGGATTATTACCAGGATCCACCCATTTTCCCTCGAATGCCGTCCATAACGTAGTTACCATTTAATTCTTCGTTCATCCTCTTTCCCCTCCTTCTGTCTATTTTGATATCGTTGTTTTGGAACTGGTGATTGATAGATATTCCAATATTGTTGTTGTCTTCTCCCTTCCGCGCGTCTGTTTACCTTATCGTTTCCTAACGCCACATTCGTTGCTTCTCACTCTTTGTCGCTGGTTCTCAAAATTTTCCATTCTATTCGTTCTCTTTAGTCGCAAGACTTGATTTTGGAGCTATCCAAAATTAACAAAAGCACCAAATCTTTGGCTTCTTTTAGCGCACTGATCCTCGATCACCGTTTGCTTGTTGCTTTGACAGCGTCCCCGCCGAGTCTATCGACTTTTCGTCATACAAAGCACGGCTATCTCTCGATCACCCTTTCGTCCAATCTTTATCCCGCATCTTTCGAGTACTCCAATAAGCTTGATTAGAACTCGAAACAAAGAGGCTCTAGAGGGAAACTAAAGTCTAATTCGCCTTTCAATCAATTGACTTGATCAGCGAAGATCGAGCAAACCGGAACATCTTCCGTTTGCCCTCCTACAGACGCTTTTCCCCCCTCACGCCGGAAGGAACCCAAGGGATACTTCCCACTTATGCTCCTCTCCTAGTTCAGCAGACCCTTCATACGCTTTGGTCAATTGCTGTTTTCGAGGTGCAGATTTGTGGTATGGGGTCGCAGGTTTCACAGGTTACACGCAAGTGATACCAGCCGTCTTTGCAATCCGCATTTTCGGTACTATTTGGATTGACTCTTTTACCTGCGTCTCTATCACGTCGCACACACAACCCCTGAACGTATACTCTGGAATTTGATTTATCAGGACATTTCCTGACTCGCAGTCCTTTTAAAATCCGCTCCTTTCCAGGAGATTTCGTCCTGGACTTCAACGAATTTCGATCGACCATCTGAGGTTCCATTCTCTTCCTTATCCACGAACATGGCGCATTTGGAAGGCCTAGATGGCTCTGCCTGGACCTGGATCTTTGACCACTGCCTACGTTATCCTGAAACCTACGAGATTCCGCTTCGTACGATGTACGCGCTGAACTGCAACCCGACTAGACAACCTGGCTCGGGGGCCCGTACCCCCGAAACTGCTTTTTCCAATCGCTCTTCCAGCTCGTCCAAAGCCTCCGTCTCCTCTCATGAGTTTATCTTGGATCCCGCTGCGGACTTCAGGGCACAGCTCACTCACCATATTGCTCGAATGCCATCCCAGCCCTGCTCCCTACCGCCAAGTTTCGTGACCTCTTTTCTTCGTCGCTGTTTCGCTCCTCAATTGGACGAGGTTGATTTTCCTCAAGCCTTGACCGCCCTGGACTATCTAAAGGACCTAGAAAATCGCCGGAGAAGAGAGGTTGCGGCTGCGTTACAGCGACTGAATATCCATCCCGATGACCTGAACGAAAAGACCGAGCTTGCAAAGAAATATCCAGGGGTTGTCACATGGATCGAATCGATCAATGTTCAAGGTCGTAGAGTTGAAGCTCTCTACACTCAGATCTACCTTGGACTTCGTCGCTGGGTAAGCCGCTTCCCCTCTTATCCTCGATGACTGCCTTCCTTTGCTGACATAGCTCGCCAGATCTTGATCAATGAGATGTTGCTGGCGCCATTCAACAAGGCCAATTGCATTGCCATGCTGAACACGCTCTTCCCCCCGGTGACGGAAGCAACGGTCACGCCTACTTCCCAGCTGACTCCGCAAATCCTCAAATCTCAGCGTGACGGATTTTTTCGATACATCTCTGCTTTTGAAACCAACGGTAGACAGATACTAGACAAGGTGATCAGTCAGGGAGCACCCGAAGGTGAAGCGAATGGATGGCCATTGGTTCGGGAAGCCCTGGACAAGTATCTGCGAATTGCCAATGAGATCATCGACGAGTGCACGCTGGTGAACGGACCTTCCAGCTTCGAAGAAAGAGAGGACCTCGCACCTCGTGGCCACAAAACTCGCAAAGTGGACTCCGGCATCAGCTTCGGATCGGCCGACAAGCTCCCCCCTCCTTCGATCCGCAGTGGCAATAGTAACGAGGACATTTTGGACAAGCCTCTTCCACCGCCGCCAGAGAAACAACCTCACTTTAAAACGGGTGGTTCGGCCCTTGATCGACTGGCTCGCGAACTTCGCAAGCTCGGGGACGTCGGAAAGGCCAAAAGTCTCAAGAAAATGAGGTCTACAAGTGCCCTCAGTATCCGTCCAGAGAACCTCCCTAGTCGCGCGCCAGACGAGGAACCATGCTTCGACACAGATGAACTGAAGCGCAGGCACCTGATTTGGGAGGCTACCACTCGCAAGCGAACTCATTCCAAGCAATCGAGCTCCGACTCTCGATAACTGTTGCATTTACATGTACTGCACTCAAATTTTATTTCAAAAAGCAACGGAGGGAAAGAGAAAAGCCTGGATCTGGAGTATTGGTCATTTTCGGAGTTCATCCTTCTTTTTTCTTGTGGCTTTTATGTTCATATGAAGTTTCAGGATGTATTTGTCTTTGCTTTTGTCTTCGGCATCTGGGTCGGCTTAGCATGTCTTTGATGGGAGGATTGGCGTCTGGAAAGCGTTTGATACCACACGAAATGTAGAAAAGACTTGTTGAACGACTACCAGCTTATGATACACATGTTTTATGACTATCTTTGGCAGAATCAATCAAATCTGTTGTCGAACATCGTTGGGAGCTTGTAGCAACGATAATCGTCCAAAACAGCTGATCCCTTGTACTACAATCCTTTTCCTATGACTGCCTACTACTTGGGCAGAGGGCTGAGCCATATCACTCGCATCGGCATCCTACATTCATATAGTGTTTCTACCATATAAATCAATCATAATGGTCTCTTCTCTTCCTAGATCATAAGGGTGGGAATACATGAGCTCGAGTTGTTTTCTTGTATTTCGTATAGTAGAATGCATAGACTCGCATGAGGCATAACTCAACCGAAAACACTCGAATAGTGCATCAGAGCAGCTGGCTGTGAATTTTCCAAATCTTCTTCAATCTAGACCCTGAGGCCTGGAGAACCCATGAGTTCCTCTGTTTCAATTCCTGGATCCACTGTTTCTCTTCTTGCCTCACGAAAATACAGCTCACAAGCATCACGAACACCGTGGTATTACTCATAACCGATCTCAATGCCATCATCTACGAACTGCCTTACTTCTCCTGAAGTGAAGGCGAAACTCAGGCCCAAGCTGAAAGGATACAAAGCTCGCGATGATCAGGATGACACGGTTCACTTCCTTGAGACTTGCTACATGTACTTGCCACCTGACGGACAGAAGAATCTCCATAGCGATATTTGGGCCTGTCAGTCTAATGATGAACTCCACGACCTAGCTCAAACCCTCGACACTGGACTCATTCGACCTCTCTTGGCCAACGCAAATCACACCCCTGAACTCGCCTCATCTTATTCTGCAGAGGAAGACACCATCGAACTCGTTAGTCCAGACTACCAGAAAGTACTCGAACGACTACGGAAAAAATGCCTTCAGCGAGACGGGAACAAATGCGTCTTTTCCGGCTCTTACGACCAGAACTCGGATGACCTTCCAGACGAAGCTCTCACGGGTCCTCTGGAAGCCGCACACATACTACCGTCCGTACTAGGAGGTCCCAAGGACGAGAGGAAGGCGTTGTCTGACATCTGGGTAAACCTCTATAGATACTTCCCTGCTCTGCGGTCTCGACTCAAGTTCGCATTGGAGGACATCAACCGCGAGCATAACGCGCTCATGATGTTGTCTCCGCTTGATCGCGAATTCAAGGCTTTCAGATTGATATTAGAGGCAACGAGCACTCCAAACCGGTACCGAGTCAAGACGTTTCCGCCCTTTGCTACGGCGTACAAAGGCTTTCTACCGGCAGATCGATCAGTCACTTTGACGAGTCAGAGCAAGAGGTATCAGCCACCGAGTCCGATACTCTTGGCCGTGCATGCTGCGATCGGGAACATCCTGCATGCTTCGGGGCGGGGAAAGAAAATTACAAATGTTATCCAGGAGGCGAGGGAGGATTGGGCGTGTATGGCTGGGGACGGCAGTACGGATGTTGGCGAGCTCCTCTCCGTCACCAGCTTGTCTCTCTTAGCCTCAAGCGGCCGGACCAGGCGTCAGGAGAATGGACAGAGAAGGGGGAAAAGACGCAGTTCACCTCCGGAAGCTGACTCGGTCAGGAAGAAGAAGTTGTGATGTTCGTGGAGGGAGCGGTGGTATTTAGCATCTCAGCCACTCAGCTGCCCCTGTGAGGCTGTGCAAGGCACTGGGCCTAGATGAACAGCATAGGCGATAGAGAATAACAGCGACCAATGCTGCAGAATATAGTAAACAAAGTCCAAGCCGTTCTACTTCAAGAACCGCTGTTTCATGATATGGTGGAAATATCGACCAATAGGGAGGCTTCTTTCGTCGTGACGGAAGTTCTGCGCTAGTGGCCGCCGCGCCTCCCGTAGGAGCTCTCAGCAAGGTGGCCTGAAGAGCAACCTGTAGGCCGTATGTCATATAGGTAACTGGCTTACCGAATTCACTCATTGAGACGGAGATAGATGCTTTTCTTTATGCCTGATTGAGAGTACGCATTTTACCTGCCTGTACGCCACCTGCAAACCCACATCGAGCTTGAATCGTCGGCCCGTTATGCTTGCTATTCGGCTCCAGTCCCAGCTAGCAACTTGATAAACAGTCTAAGAAGAAGCTGTGGATTAGAAGCTGCGCTTTGATCATGGCTATCGGCTCAGGGTCTGTCACCTTGTGGCGACTTTGCCTTGTAGTATTGGCTGCGTTGACCTGTGTGGTCCGTGGAAGCCCATCTGTCAATGTTGCTTTACAAGCATCATTTGATTCAGCACCGTATCTTCTAGAGCTATTGTAAGCAAGTCCAGCCATCCTATGCACGGTGCTTGTAGCTTGCTCATCATCAAATCAGAGAAACAGCTGCGGAGGAGAACTCAACATCCTACTTCCCGCTACTCGATCGTATCGCGGAGGGAACCTTTGACGACACAGCCACAGAGAAGGAGCTTTATGACCGTTTCCTACAAGTCGTTCATGATGATGGGCATCTCAGCACCCCAGAACTTCTGTCGTCATTTAAGCTGTCTCTGGCAATTCGATCGGCGGCTCCTCGAATCACCGCACACTATCAGTTCTATAATGCGTCTGTCCAGCATTCTTTGATGGCGGCGCAGGATGCGGCGTGTCCTGTATGGGTTCACTCGGAGGGTAAACAGTATTGCTCCTCCAGCATGGAGCGTGCCCAGCAAGATGTGATGGGAGAGTTGTGCGTTGCTATTGTTCTCCGCTATGGGTGTTCTGGTGTCTAACAAACCTGGTGTCCAGAGATCCGCGAGAACTCCCCTTCGATCGAGTGCTAGGAGATATATCGCTTCCACCGGCCGTTCTGTATGCGGATATTGCGTCTCCCATGTTCAGGGATTTTCATCGTACCTTGAGTGCACTCGCCAAGGAAGGACAGGTCTCGTATCGCGTGCGCTACCGACCCCCTCAGCATTGGACATCTCGTCCCCTCTTTGTCTCTGGCTATGGTGTCGAACTCGCTCTCAAGCGGACGGATTATATTGTGATTGACGACCGTGATGCTGAGAAAAGGAGCCAAAAGGCTTCGGGGACTGCTGAGTCGGCCAGCGTGGAGGAAGAATCGCCTGACGACCTGAGACCTCTATCTTCCTCGGAAGTGTCCCGTCTCGGTATGAACACTGTCAGCTATGTGATGGACAGTGAGGACCCCTTGGATACGCTTGTGAGGATTTCTCAAGACTTCCCCAAGCATTCCGCCAAAATCGCGGCCTATAATACGTCAGTCGCTCTGCTGAAAGATATCCGTACTAGCCGACTTGGGATGCTTCCTTCAGGCCTCAATGTCATGTGGATCAATGGCGTTCAGATTGATCCTCGCCAGATAGATGCATTCTCGCTTTTGGATCACCTCCGTCGCGAAAGAAGACTAATCGAGAAATTTCGGAGCATTGGACTTTCTGCTCAGGAAGCTGTCGACTTGCTCTGTCATCAGACTCTCGGAGAGACACTGGCGAAGGAGTCCCCTCCTCGTTACAACTACCGGGACGAAATTGAGGGCGGCGGCGTGATCATCTGGATGAACGACCTGGAAAAGGATACAAAATACCAATCATGGCCCGACGACCTATCAGCAGTAAGTTTTGATCTTCAGTTCTCCGATGAATGGCGTACTTATTGTGAGCAGTACCTTCAACCCATGTACCCAGGCCAACTCCCGGCTGTGCGGCGCGATGCGCATAATATTGTCGCCCCGGTGGATCTCACTAGCTCGGATGACATGGAACTGGTGGTCAAGACTCTTCAGGTGTTTGTCAAGAAGAAGATTCCTGTGCGATTTGGTTTGGTCCCTCTTGCTTCGTCTCCGGGATCCGCCGCGCAACTTAAAGTCGCTCATTATCTCCATGAGACCTTTGGTCTGGCCAGCTTGATCCAGTATTTGGAAGAGGTAGGCCGTTACAGGTGCCATTTGGTATTGGCTGTGCTAATGATGTGAATAGTCCGCAGCCAAGAAGAAGATAGGGTCTCCGGACAAAGCCTCCTTCCAACATGCCACTAAGGGTCGAAATCCGCGCCCCAATAAGCAAGTTCTGTTGTTCGATGAGATTTTGAAGAGCGATGAGCTTGAGACCCTGGTCTCCCGGACCAAGCAATATCAGAACCGACTTGGAATCAAGGCCGACTCACCGTATATCTTGGTGAATGGAGTCTTTGTTCCTCGCGACGACAACTGGCCTCAGGAAATGAGTATGAGGGTTGGCCGTGACTTGCAGACTATCCAACAGGGAGTTATGGATTCTTCTATCGAGGAAGACACCTGGCTTCCCCAACTTTTCCTCTCGCAAGCCTTCGATCGCCGCAACCCCTTGATAATCCCGGAGGATCCGAAGGATATCCGAATGGTGGATATCTCGAAATTAGCAGAGTCTAGCGGAGCGTTCGCCAATGCCCTTCGCATTGCATCTGAAACCGAAGATCCACTCGATAGTAAGCACTTAATCGTTGTCGGCGACTTTGACTCCGAGAACGGCCTGAAGTTACTCGTTGAGGCTCTTGAACACCAGGAGACACACCGCGAAGTGGAGATGGTTTTGATTCATAACCCCGTTCCTGATGTAGAGACGGAAAGCGGATCTACCCTGCTCTATAATTTATTGAAGGGAACAGACGAAGTGCATGCTGGCCGCGTTCTAACCGAGCTGAAGACTGCGCAACTTAGCACGTTTTCCGAAACAGAGGCTAAGGAGATGTCCCAGTTTTGGGAGGCGCAGCAGAACTTGGCTAGAGGTCTTGGATTTTCTCCTGGAACGAATGGGGTCGTTGTCAACGGCAGAGCGATTGGGCCTCTCCCAGATGGATCGATGCTATTGAAAGAAGATCTGGACCAACTTCTAGCCTACGAACAGGCAAGGAGAATAGGTCCTGTCGCAAAGGCTGCAAAGGATCTCGGCTTGGAGTCGAAGGTCTCTGGCCCTCTTGCGCTTGCCAAACTTACTTCTCTTGCGGCTCTTTCGACCGTATCGGACGTTCCTGAGGGCATCTTTGAACAAATGTCGAACGTCAGAACGGATTTCTTCAAGAAATGGGACGATTTGCGGTCTGTCATAACTGTCTCGACTTCTGAAGACCCAGCTATCACCATTGTTGCCTCTATCGATCCTACATCGGAAACAGCACAGAGATGGCTGCCGATCTTGAAGGTCCTCTCAGAATTGGCCAGTGTCCGGGTCAGGTTGTCCTTGAACCCACGTGAAGAAATCCAGGAGCTACCAACGAAGCGATTCTATCGCTATGTCTTAGACTCAGAACCATCGTTCAACGATGATGGAACCCTTGCAAGGCCCACAGCTACCTTTTCTGGCGTGCCGGTGGAGGCACTTCTCACCCTGGGCATGGACGTCCCATCCCCCTGGCTCGTTGCTCCTAAGGAATCGATCCACGACTTGGACAACATCAAATTGAGCTCATTGAAACCAGGTGCCAATGTTGACGCTATTTACGCATTGGAACACATCTTGATTGAAGGACATTCGCGTGATGTCACGGTCAAAACTGCCCCGAGGGGAGTGCAACTACTTCTTGGCACTGAACACAATCCTCATTTTGCTGATACTATCATCATGGCAAATCTGGGTTATTTCCAGTTCAAAGCTCAGCCGGGACTGTGGAAGATTAATCTTAAGCCTGGCCGCAGTCAGCGCATTTTCAATATCGACAGTGTCGGTGGCCAGGGCTACAGTCCGCAACCAGGTGATGAGAACAACGAGGTTGCACTTCTCTCATTCCAGGGGAAGACTCTATTCCCTCGCCTCTCGCGCAAGAAGGGCCAGGAGAAGGAAGATGTTCTAGATACAGGGGTCAAATCAGGCTCAGCGATGGACTACGTATCTAAGGGCTTCAACTTTGCTCAGGGTGTACTCTCCAGCGTAGGTGTCGGTTCCAAAGATGGCCTGGCTGAGAAGCAGGCGGACATCAACATTTTCTCTGTGGCGAGCGGTCACCTGTACGAGCGAATGCTGAATATCATGATGGTCTCGGTTATGCGAAACACCAAGCATTCCGTCAAATTCTGGTTTATCGAACAATTCCTCTCGCCTTCATTCAAATCCTTCCTTCCCCATCTGGCGAACGAATATGGCTTTTCGTACGAAATGGTCACATACAAATGGCCGCACTGGCTTCGAGCGCAGCGGGAGAAACAACGAGAGATCTGGGGATACAAGATCCTCTTCTTGGACGTCCTTTTCCCGCTTTCCCTCGACAAGGTCATCTTCGTGGATGCCGATCAAATCGTCCGCACGGATATGTACGACCTCGTCTCTCTAGATCTCGAGGGCGCGCCATACGGCTTCACACCCATGTGCGATTCCCGCGAGGAGATGGAAGGCTTCCGCTTCTGGAAGCAAGGATACTGGAAGAACTTCCTCCGCGGTCTCCCCTATCACATCTCGGCGCTGTACGTCGTAGATCTAAACCGCTTCCGGGAGCTTGCGGCCGGCGATCGTCTTCGCGGACAGTACCAGATGCTCTCGGCCGATCCCAACAGTCTGAGTAACCTCGACCAAGACCTGCCGAATCATATGCAGCATCACATCCCGATCAAGAGCCTGCCCCAGGAGTGGCTGTGGTGCGAGACCTGGTGCTCGGACGAGTCGCTCAGTACGGCTAGAACGATTGATCTGTGTAATAACCCGCAGACGAAGGAGCCCAAACTTGACAGGGCCCGAAGACAGGTCCCTGAATGGACGCAATATGATGATGAAATTGCGGCATTGGCGGAGAGAGTTGCCTTGGAGCAACATCGACAACAGGAAGAGATGGAGTTTGCAGACCAAGACGAGGCTGCAGATCAAGACGAAGACCCTGGTTGGGAAAAAGACGAGCTGTAGATTATAGCACCTAGCTTGTATCGTGATCACCGTCAGAAAAGAATGTCGAATTAGGGACATCCCACATTATTCTTCATCCATCTATCCAGTATATATTCAGTCGAACAAAGATCTTCTAGATTATCGTACATGCACCGAATCAGCGTACACCCAAGGTCTTATCACAAGCCAAATCATCATCACTCATAAGTCAGTCACTCGTCTATACACCACTTATATCCCATCACTTGGACTTTTTCCCCTTTGACGAAGGAGTCGATCCCGATTTGCCCTTGTTCTTCTCTCCGTCTTTCTTGACCTGAGGAAAGGAAGGGTTGACTTGTTTCGACTTCTGCTTCGGTCCGCTATGCCCATTCTTGGCATTGCTTCCCTCCTTTGATATTGCTGGAGCGCGTGACTTGGGGAGTTCAAATTTTTGCCCGGTAACAGCTTTCGGTGCTTTTGGCTGAACAGTAGGCTGCTTGGACTCGGACTCGGATTTTGGCTGGGGCTGGGGCGTAGGCGCGGAGTCTGAGCTGTCTGATGCCGAGCTTGACTCGTCGGTATCCGCTTCTGAATCACCATCGGACTCACCTTGGCTTTCGCTATCTTCTGACGAGGAGCTATCGGAGGAGGATGGCGAAGATGACTTCTTGTTCGGGTTTTGGCTTGTTTTTTGACGCTTGGACGCGGATTTCCCGATCTGCTCCGCGAGTTCCTGAGCTTTGCGTTTGGCGCCCTCGGGTGCAGCTGTCTTCGGCGACTGCACCGGCTTGTCGTCACTTGCCCTAGAGTCGCTGTCGCTGTCACTGCTACTCTCGCTGTCGCTGTCATCGTCGGATTCACTGTTTTCGGTGCTGTCATCACCGGAGGACGTTTCATCTGACGTTGAGGAGCTCTCTTCGGATCCATCGTTATTTTGAGTCTTTGGAGAGATCGGGCTATTTACGCTTGCTTTCAGAATTGATTTTGGTGCTTTTGGCGCTGCTTTTGTGGGCTGTGTGTTGGAAGGTTCTTCGGAGTTTGATGTAGATTCAGATTCTGAGTCGGAAGAAGAATCGGATCCGGACTCAGACGACGTCGCTTGCGGCGTTTCTTCTTCCTTGATTGTTGGCTTTGTTGGCTTTGATGGCTTTGAAGCTTTGGGTGTGGGTTTTGTAGGCTTTGACGTCTTTGTGGAAGATGCTTTGTTATTTCGCACATCTTTCTCCTGCCCTTTTGAAGATTGCGCACTCATCCTGGCATCGAGTTCTGCATCGCTTTCCACACTGGATTCAGAGTCCGTCTCAGAGTCCGTCTCAGAGTCCGAGTCTGAGCCAGATCGAGAACCTGACTTGGTTTCGGCTTCAGAAGCATCGTCTGAGGCAGACTCAGCCGAGTCGGATGATGCTTCGGACTCAGAGTCGTCGTCAGTTCCGGTCCGTGACTCGTTGGATTGAGAACCTTTATTGAGTGCCTTCGCTGGGGTAGCCGCCGGCTTTTCTGGAGTAGCCATGATGGTAGGTTTCTCTTCGGCAGACTCAGTGCTCTCATCTTTGATTTTAGTGATTTGTCTTGGAAGCTTTTTCGGCGATTGAGTCTCTGTACCAGCAGACTGTTCCACGTCCTCTTCGTCTCCATCCTCGGAATCAACGTACTCGGAGCTCTTAAAAAACTTCCTCTCCATTTCCATCTGTTCCGCGAGCGTGATGGACTTGGCTCTGCCTTGCGGCTTTGCGTCCCATGCTGGGTCATAGACAGCGTCTTCATTTCCGGTGCTGCGCTTCCCCATAATCTTGCGTCTGATCTTGCGCCATTTATCCGCGCACTGTTGTCTTGAACGCCAGTTCTGAAGTTTATTACTGACTGTGCCCCACGATATTAAGCCCTCATCCATTTCGTAGATGTCTCGGCCCACATTTTGGCCGTCCTTTTTTAGCTTGTTCCAGCCATCTTGTAGGGCATCGAGCAGCCCGCGGACTTCCTCCTCGGACCACGCACCCCTTCTCATGGTGTTCCGGTGCTCAAGCCGGTTCTTCCATCTCTGAACCACATCATCCTCAACTCGGTCCAGCATCTTGGCAATATGAGCGAATTTAGGACCATACTGTCCTACCAGGTCGATGAGTTCGTCATCTTGTTCATGTGTCCAGTGGTGCGGCTTCTGAGATGAATCTTGGAAATGTCGCTTCATGAATCTGTAGACCGATCTCCGATCCCTGCTCGGTAATACATTGTAAATTTGTTGCCAGAAGTCCGGCTTCTTAATGATGTTCTCATCAATAGGCCAGCCGCTGTCTTTGCGCCGGTCCACATGCTGTACCATCCTATCAAATCTTTCGCTGGAGATACGATGCTCGTTGCAAAAGTTGAGTTTGAAGGCCTCCAGCGCTCTGACCTCGGATGGAGCAAAGAAACCGATCATCTTATCTTTCTTTCCTTTTCTGGGACCCCGAGCGGCTGATGTGTCCGCCAAATCCCGCTGGTCCGTTGAGCTATCCGCGAGCGATGGGTCCGCAGACGCCATCGAAACCGTCTTAGTCTCGGCAGGGCTCTGCGGAAGGGCAGACACCTCTTCTTCCTCGTCCTGCCGCGTGGTCTTCGCCTTGGACTTCTTGGACTTTTTGGGTGAGGTTCCGTTCGTATGCACTATGACCGTTACAGGTTGCATATCCATCGACTGGCGGTGAACTTTCCCGGTCTCGGAGATGTTGGCAATCACCGGGGTCTCTGCAGATGGAATGGCTTCTCTATTGCCATTCCTTTCTGGCTTGCGGGCCTCCTTTGTGTTTGCAGTGGATGGGGCGATCTTCGTGCGCTTCACTGGGCGAGCGCCCGCCTGGTCAAGAGGCGATTCTTGCGACTTGTTTGGGGTGTCCGCAGGCATGCCAATGTTGGTATCGCTGACATCCTGCTTTCTTTTCCGCTTGGGGGCAGGTGTTCCCTCGACCTGAACGTCTGATTTCACTTTATTAGAGATTTTCGGACGGCTCGAGGAACTGTAACCGACGCCA
This sequence comes from Scortechinia acanthostroma, assembly GCA_011319215.2. Classification (NCBI taxonomy): domain Eukaryota; kingdom Fungi; phylum Ascomycota; class Sordariomycetes; order Coronophorales; family Scortechiniaceae; genus Scortechinia; species Scortechinia acanthostroma. The sequence continues at coordinate 32,620 of JAABUG020133841.1, forward strand.
TTGTGGTCTACATTCATAACTTGCTATCAGTCAGGCTCGAAGTACAGTAGCAATGGTTTGAAAGCAGGTAAACTGTCTTTCGCAGAAAGGACTAAGAGTAAAGCTTACCCTGATTCTCAGGCTCACTGAGCCCGCCGTTCATGGGCTGCGAGGACCCTTGACCCATTTGGACAAACTATGAGCCAGAATGCATGAATCTGGATCAGTTGGAAAGATGTCTGGGGTATAAAAAGGGTCTGCGAGTCTGTAGCTCCGCCAGATAAGATAGTGGAAAAAATTCCTCAAGCTCCGCGCGGCGCGACTTTTTGCGGACCTTCTCCGCCCTAATTAACCGTCCGCCGAGGATACTTACAACGACTTTGCGCAAATCATGAATGCGACAATAAATGGTTGGCGACCATGAAAGTAGAACTTTCTGTCTTCCTAGTCGTAGTCTATTCGCAATAATGGACGCAAGGAAGGCAGTAAAATGTAGAATACAGGACAACCGGCTGGGTATACAAGGAGCTATCTACTTCGTTGATCACATGCAACATCAAGATTCGACCTTCATTTCTCGTAGAATCCTCGTCACCAGTTTCCTCTGATCCGTTTGATTCAGATCATGCTCGTCAATCGTGTTGAGACAGCGTCCTATTGCCACTGTCGCTTTAACAGCAGCATCGCCTCCATTTGAGCAGTCAACCCAGACCTTGCCGTTTCTTCCCACAGCAATCTCGAAGCCTCCGACTTTTTCCAACTTCTTGCCGAGTTCCTCCAATACCACTAATCCATCCACACCATCCTCCTGCTCGGAGGTGGTCGAGCTAGCTCTCATTAATCTCGCAGCCATGCCGGTAGAGACGTCAAACACCATTCCTCCGGTCAATGGACCCAATCCTCCAGGCTCAGCCTTGCCGGTTGCTGGGTTTACGCAGGTAAGCTCAACTTCTGCACCAGCACCGAGACCAGTTGATAGAACTCGAGCATAGACCAAATCACCTTGCCTCAAATTTGGCCTTGTCTTCTTCGTCGCACCTTCAAAAGCAAGCTGGCCGAGCAGCGCGTGAGGTGATTGAGGTGTAATCATGCAGTAGAAGTATTCCGCACTGGAATGGTGAACTTGGGCGATCACCAAATCGTTGGGTGTGGGGATGTAGCGCCGATTGGGAAATGATAGGACCGAAACGGCATTCTTTTTGTGATCTGTAGAGAGAAGCCCTGCCTGCGTAGAAGCAATAACATGACCAGATGACGCGGAGGGAAATGCTGGAGAAAGTAGTCGAAGGCCAGGTCCTAGTCTCAGCGGAGCCGATTTATTTGAGGGCAGCTGATCCGACGGCACATTGTCACCGGGGAGCAAGATGACAGGCGACGACATTTTCTCGAGTCGTATTGATTGACGGCGGGAGCCTCTGGCTGCTACCGACTGAACGCGGATCAATGTGTTGACTGGCAGCGAGATGTGACTTGAACTGTCTTGAACCTAACGTGAAATTCATGCGAAAGATCTTATCAGACTATCAGCACGTGATACGACAACCCTGCAGGGTGAAATGCGCTTAAAGACTAAATTGAAGTCACTGAGAGAAGTAGTATATTGTCTATAGATACCTAGAGATCTAAACAGCAATTGGATGACTGAAATCGAAGGGGACTCTCAGGTTGACTAAGTAGAAAGTTCTCCTCGCTGTCTTCACACTTTCAACCGGTGATTTTTTGGCTGCACCGCCACATTTGATATCGATAAGCACCAGCCACAGTTGCCTCCCGCTGCCAAACAAATCAAAAGATTTTTTCTCTTCACTTTCAGTTCGGAGAAAGAAGAAATCGAAAAGCGATCAGAGCAGAGTCAAATTTCCGGGCCTGATTCCGCGTTCTCACACACCCCTTCTGCATCTTCACTCCTTTTCCGTCCCCAATCATCTATCTTACACCTCCTCTATATCAAAAATGGGTGATTCGAACGGTGTCGCCGCTCAGACAGCGGAGAGATTCGCTATCGGTATCTCGTTTGGTAACTCCTCGAGTTCCATTGCTCGCCTGACGCCTGTATGTTCCACTGGTGCATCATGCGATTTCAAAGCATGAGGAGTATTCTAACAGTACAATTTATAGGAAGGCAAGGCCGAAGTCATCGCCAACGAGGAGGGAGGTACGTTGATCGCAGCCCCGCATCTCTGGAGAATATACATTATGAAGCGGAAACTTACCATGTTCTGACCTGTAGACCGTCAAATCCCTACTGTTCTGTCCTACATTGAGGGCGAAGAATACCACGGCACTCAAGCCAAGGCCCAGCTTATCCGTAATTCCCAAAACACTGTTGCATACTTCAGAGACTATGTTGGCAAGAAGTAATCCGCCCTCGATTTGGACCTCGCTATTCGAAGAACAGACATGCTGATTTTGCGTTACAGCTTCAAGTCGATAGATCCTACTCCCTGCCACCAATCAGCGCACCCTCAACAAGTCGACTCCACTGTTGCCTTTACCATCCGGGATACCACCAGCGAGACTCCCAACACCGTCACTGTCTCTGAGATCACAACTCGTCATCTCCGCCGTTTGAAGCAATCCGCCTCCGACTACCTCGGTAAGGAAGTCAATGCTGCCGTCATCACCGTCCCCACCGACTTCACCGATGCTCAGCGCGAAGCTCTTACTGCTGCCGCTGGCGCCGCTGGCCTTGAGGTTCTCCAGCTCATCCACGAGCCGGTTGCCGCCGTCCTGGCTTACGATGCCAGACCCGAGGCTGTGGTTACTGACAAGCTTGTTGTGGTCGCTGACCTCGGTGGTACCCGTTCCGATGCCGCTGTGATTGCTTGCCGCGGTGGCATGTACACTATCCTCGCAACCGCCCACGATTACGAACTCGGAGGAGCAACCTTGGATCAGATTGTCATCGATTACTTTGCCAAGGAGTTCATCAAGAAGCACAAGACTGACCCTCGTGAGAATGCTCGCGGTCTCGCCAAGTTGAAGCTGGAATGTGAGGCCACAAGAAGGGCCTTGAGTCTGGGTACCAATGCCACCTTGAGCATTGAGAGTCTTGCGGACGGTATTGATTTCAGCTCAACCATCAACCGGACCCGGTACGAGCTGCTTTCGGGTAAGGTCTTTGCTCAGTTCACTCGCCTGATCGAGCAGGTTGTCCAGAAGGCGGAGTTGGATGTCCTGGATATCGACGAGGTCATCCTCTCCGGTGGTGCATCGCACACACCCAAGATTGCTCAGCTGGTCCGCAACATGTTCCCCGAGAAGACGCAGGTCCTCGCCCCCTCGACCTCTGCCAGCGCTATCAACCCCTCCGAGTTGAGTCCTCGTGGTGCTGCCATCCAGGCCTCTTTGATTCAGGAGTTCGATAAGGAAGACATTGAGCAGAGCATCCACCCCATGGTTACTGCCACTCCTCATCTGCGCAACGCCGTTGGTGTTGAATTCGTGCATGGAGAGACTGTCGAGTTCAAGCCTCTTCTGAATGCCGAGACCGCCCTTCCTGCTCGCCGCGTCGCTCAGTACTCCGCCCCTAAGGATGGTGGTGACGTTCTTGTGCGTGTCTGCGAGGGTGTCCGCGAGATCAAGGTTACCAAGCCCGAGCCAAAGCCCAAGGAGGCCAAGGCTGAGGATGACGAAGAAGACTCCGACTTTGACTCGGACGAGGAGGAAGAGGAGGAAATCCGTGAGATTGTATGGAAGACTGAGAAACCCATTGCTGAACTTGCGGTCAAGGGTGTCAAGGCTGGCAGCAAGGTCGAGCTGATGGTCCACGTCAACGCTGATCTGGGCATGCAGATCACCGCTCGGGAAGTCGGTGGTCAGAGTGCTGTCCGTGGCGCCGTCGAGTCGCCCAAGGCTTAAGCGGTAATTCAGGCCTCCCTGTTTCCCCTTTAAGAAAAACTATCTATCGTCATGGGTAATGTCCTACTTTATATGAGTTCATAGAGTATCTAGATGTGATCAAATTTCAATTTTGGCATTTTCTGTACCTTCATCCTTGCTCTCCTTTAGCGCGGTGACTTATTGGAACATAGGAATTATATTACAATTATTAAATAGATAAGATAATAGTCGAACATCGTCAAGACATGTCGTTAAACAAACAGCAAGCATACAGCTTCAGCGTAACAGGAGTAACAGAGGGCAACAGGGGAATTAGAGCGCCGTAAACATCAAACATGTACCCAATTCATAAACACGTAAAATGAGCGTAAGGTTGGAGGGAGGGTCGAGGGGTTCGACAAATATAACACTGCTTCGAGAGAGCGTCTGATGCGAGCCAGAGATAAATGAAGGCTTAGCGAGCAATAACGACAAGAATCCTATATCCGTGATATTGACGTTTCCGAGCAGCAACAGCCTTAAACTAATGAGCTAGGGCATGCCGACACTTGCTCGTCTCGGGCAAGAGAGGCGAATCGAGATTTACGGTGCGGTTTCTTTGTTGCTTCTCAAGCTTCCATTTCTGCGGGAATTGAAGAAACCGCGCCGTCTCTCTTCCCGTCCGCTATATCCGCCATCCTTTCGGCCGACAGCGCCTCCCATGCAGTAGAGCATGCAGGAGAGGAAGAGGAGAGCGACGGACGTCCACATGAAGGCAAAAGCCTTAACCCCGAGATGAGCTGATTGGCCGTTGTTGTTGAATTTATTGCGACCTTGGACGTAGACAGCGCTATTCGAGTTTGTTAGTTATGTTGGGATCTATATTCTAGCAAAGACTGAAAGATGAACTTACGTCATCAGGCAGGTGGTGATGGTCTGGAAGGTCAGCGCAAGGTATGCTGAGAATGCCGAGACCCAATTTCCAATGCGGGTGCACATGGCAAGGAAACCGGCAAAGAGCGAGCAGGTAGCGAAGAACAAGGCGATGATGTGGAATGGGAACATGAAGCGGGAGGTCAAGAAATAATGACGAGTCCTATGTATCGTTAGTTGCTGTTATACAAGGCATTTGAACATTCGTGTCAAGGGCAATGCTGCTACTCACCCAATGAAAGCTGGAGGGATGTTGACATGGGTATCAAAGTTCCGGTGGCTTGGGGGATCAAAGGGGAAGTCAGGCCACGACGATCCGCACTGATTGTGTCCCTTGCTGTTCACTGCACACAGATTCCAGTATGTCCATCGGGACAAGGTCGGTGCGCCGGGGATATTGCCTGTGGCAGCTTGAAGCCAGTAAATCCTGTCCAGAGGGTTCGAGTTCCTTGCTCCTCCGAGAAAAGCGAGGAACATCAACAGAAGAGCTGCGGCCGTAAAAAAAAGGCCTAGGAAGCCTAGCGCCACTCCTGTCGCAGCGTGTTAGATGAGACTTTCGCAAAAGTTTGACTATCAGAGCGATACTTACTGCTCAAACGCATCTTACTATCTCAGACTCGGCAATGGCTCGCTTCTGGAGTGAAGGACGTGTTATTTCGACTGGAAGGAGTAGGAGAAATTATTGGTAAAATTTAAGACGGGTTCCGGGGCGTTATGTGTACAGTGGAATAGAGCTGTGAAGAAGATATCGAACATGTGCTGCGGAAAATGCAACCTGGGCATGCACAAGTATATCAATGATCCGGTGATCCCGGTTCGCCTGCGGGAAAGGGCAGATCATTGGGGTAGTGATATAATAATGAGGATGCATCATTGACCTCCCCGTCCTCATCGAAAGTTAATTGCTCTGAGCATCATCCACTGATTCTTGCTTTTTGCGCTGTACAGGAAGAGCCAAGAGTAGTAGTGATGATCTCGACGTCATCGTTGAACTAACCCCACTAGCCTTTCCCAGCTAGCCGCTACCTTAATGTCACGCTTTAGTCTCAACAAGGACTAGCGCCGACCACATCCATGACGTTGACGAACTCTCTCCCAACTGCAACCTAGTTCTCTCTGTCTCCGTTTCTCCAGTTCACTTCCCTCGGCCCAGTGGCTCTGACGTTGCACCACTCATGGTGATCGACCGGGCTGCAAACTGACTCTAGCTATGAGCCTATGAGACTATGATCTTTACTTGACTGGATTGACGTGGACTAATTGGATCTACGGTAGTCTTTTCGAAATTTTTCTGCCTGGCCAGTCCTCTCCCCATCACTGTGGATCTGCCTTCCTTCCTACCTTACCTACTCCGTACCTCGGCCCAATAGACGCTACTGTCCACTGCAGCTTGGGTACTAGTCTATTAGTTCTGGTGTCTATCTCACCAGAAAATCAAGCACAATTTGATGGTTGGGTTACTTGTGAATATTCGTGATGGCAACTTGGGCATACCCACCTTTACCTCCAGATTCGTTGGAACGGGAAGCGGACAGTGCTTTGGTACGCATCCCATGTTCCTCTGTGCGTAGTTTATTACTCATCTCCTCAACATTGGTCCAGGCACGGGAGCTAGAATGGCTGCTTCGGTCCCTACAGGATTCTCTAGCGGCGTTGAGAGAAGGCCTTCGTGACTGTGCTGAATTGCTGGCTCCAAAGGAGCCCGGGTCGACGCTGGTGCTGTCTTCTCTCCGGTCAGAGAGTGTCAAAGGCTTCGTGACCAGAGTGGGAACCAAAGTCGTCAAGGGGGTATGTTTCTGCACTACCCTTCCCGGCATTGTCAAACATGCTTTGTCCTGCCAAGTACTACTTGTGGCTGCTAATGTGATGGCGACGTGATAGGACATACAACTGCGCCTTAGCTCCCTTGCATCTGCCCGTGGCACACCCACTACCCGTCTATGCTTATCCAACGCTCCTGGGGCTCCAGAGCTGGTCCTTAAACAATTGTCGTCCGTGCGAGATCTCATCAATCAGAGCCTCGATGTCGTAGATGTAAGCACATGGACCGGTGACCCATTGGATGCCAGTTTCATCTTCGGTCAACTGCATCTCTTGCATGAGACTATCACGGAGGCGCGGCACATGCTGAAAGGGGAGAGCGATAATGTGCAAGGCAAGTGGTGGGAAACCAGCGCGGAGGAGAATGTGAGTCACACAAGGTTACAGGCGCTAGTGTTTTGACTGCTGATGGACTACAAGATGTTCGACCCTCCGCTGCCGCCAGATCTCTCGTTTCACCTCTCCATTGCGGACTCAGCTCTTGTGCTCTATCTGAGAACGCTTGAATCCACTGCGCCTTCTGCTCATGCGCCGACAGCCTTTGCTACCGATCTCTCGCTTACCGGTTTCAACATTCGAGACCGACTATTCGGGCCACGGCATCGCCCCCATGACGAGATGGGCGATGTCTTCGTCTGGAAAGGAGAAGAGGTGAAAGTAAAGGAAAAGATTCGTGTTGAGAGCCAGGATCCTAGTCTGATGTCTGTCATGGCCAAACTCTCGGCTCTTGAGCACGAAGTCATGAAATGGTTGACCTCCCTAAAAGTGCTAATAGGCACTGAGGATACAGACAGCGAATGATGATATCCACAGTCATTTAAAACCGAATACCTCTACAATAACAAATTTTTTAATGGAGAAATACCGATCGTTCTGTTTGGACGATAAGAATATTATGTAATCATAGAAATTCTAAGCAGCCAATGAGAGCTGTGAAATTTCGATAAGAACACTGCGTCTTGGCGAAAGTTTTCCCTTGTAGAGCTCCTCCAGTGGCGTTACAATTTCTGCCCTCACTCATTGCTCACCAGATTTTGGATCGGTGCGCTTGGGAGAAGGAGTTAGGATGCTGTCAAGGTCGCCAGCATTCAGGGCTCGTCGATCATGTTCGCATGATCTTCTGCGCACAGTCGTCTACAATGCGCCGCGGACAGCATCGCAGCAGCTCCGCTGCGGAGCTGCAAATTGCACCGCTCGACGCCTGAAAAGCACTTTGTCTCGCAGGGCGCTACCCTCTACCTCACATGCGATATTATACAGACATACCTCCGGCAACGGTACCGAACGATGGCAGGTCGGGCGAAGACATGTTTCGAGCGAGACACCCTCAGACATCCATCCTTATGCGGACCGAAAAGACACCATTTACGCCCTGATCGATCAGATCAATGAAACCGAGCTGGAGCTTGCGGAGCTCATGGATGAATTGGGTCTGTTGGAAGAGTATCAAGGAGCTTTGAATCTTAAAGGCCCTGAACTCGACCATGTGTTCAGCCAGACGATCGGTCATCGGGACGAACAAGCTTTGGAATCACGCGTGCGGACTGCGAGGCAAGAATTCGGCGAGTACCTTCCAGCAGGCTATTTGAACGAAACCGAACTTCGATTGTATACACGGCTATACGGCGAGCCGATAATCAAGGTGGACGAGCCACAATCGGAGGTGGAAGCTGATTTGGCCGAGGAGGATAGAGATCCAGATCGTTTGTTCCAAGAGGATGGCCAGGGAGGCTGGAAAGAAGTCGAGTTTGAGACAGTTGAGTCGCAAGATGATGGACCTCCGCTCGTCTACGATATGGAAGTCGGGCCTCCTGTGGAAGAAACGGCCGCAATGCGTCGCACAAGAGAAGTGGCAGAACAGCTTGGTGGGGAGCTGATGCTGGAACAATTCGAAGATGAAGCTGTTCCCGACGCGACCCCTCGCTTGCATCCTTTGACGAGCGAGGGAAAGTTCTCGACAGACCCAAGCACTGTATTTCTGCCGAAAGACACTGTAACCGGCCCGATTTCCGTCATCCTCTCCCAATACTCGAACAGGCATATCGCAGACGTCGCTCACAAAACGTTTGGCGGCAGGTTGCTACCTCACTCCACCACAACCCCACCTCCGCGGGCCCAGGTGCCCCAACTTCCGATTCCCCTCGAGGCTTCTCAACGCCACATGAGCCAGATGGAGGGAAATGTGTACATGGCAGCTTTATACCCGGGCATGTATGCGTCTGCCTTGAGCGTACTCGTCGAAGTTCGAAAGCGATTGGGCACAGACTGGCTACGTCGGCTGATTTCACAGGACGGTGGTCCCAATGTCCTGGACGCCGGTGCTGGTGGTGCCGGAATTCTGGCTTGGAGGGACGTCCTTCGTGCAGAGTGGGAGGCCATGGTTCCAGATCATCCCGAAACAGATCCTATCCCATTGGGTAGGTCGACGGTAGTCACAGCCTCGGAAGCGCTCCGCAATCGCGCGAGTGTGATGCTCGACAACACAACTTTCCTTCCGCGCTTGCCCGACTACGTTCATATTCGTGAGAAACCGACTCTTGATGACGAGCGGGCTCCCCTTCAGCGCAAACAATTTGATGTCATAATAGCCCCGCATACTCTGCTCGGTCTGGAGGAAGAGTATATGCGGAAAGAACATGTCGAAAATCTTTGGTCTCTTCTGAACCCTAACGGCGGAGTTTTGATTCTCCTCGAAAAAGGCCACCAGAAGGGATTCGAAGCGATAGCCGGCGCTCGTGAGATGTTGCTGAAACGCTACATTTCAAGTCCCGGGTCTACACAATACGAAGGACTTCTCGAGTCTTCTAACGAGAACCAGCATATCGACAAAGAGGAAGGCATGATTATTGCTCCCTGCACAAACCATGCGAAATGCCCCATGTATACCGTTGCTGGCCATGCCAAGGGACGCAGAGACTTTTGCCATTTTGAGCAGAGATATATTAGACCCGCTTTCCTTCAACGAATCTTAGGCGCCAAGGATCGAAACCATGAGGACGTGAAATTCAGCTACATAGCGGTGCAACGTGGCGTGGATCTACGCAAGCAGATGAACATCGTCCAAGGTCCCGACGCCGCTGAAGCAGCCTTTGCCGGATACGAGCACCTTCACGATATGGACGCGGAAGCCCCCGAAGTTTCAGACGACGCTGTGACCAGCGAGCCTTCGGCTGCCCCCCAAAACGGCCAAGACTTCCATCCATTGTCTCTCCCTCGCGCTGTCTACACCCCCATGAAACGCCGGGGACACGTCATTTTTGATTTTTGTACACCGGCAGGAAAGATCGAACGCTGGACCGTTCCTCGTTCCTACAGTAAGCAGGCCTACAAGGATGCACGCAAAGCCCGCTGGGGAGATCTGTGGGCTCTTGGAGCGAAGACCCGCATTCCGCGGAGCTTGAGAATCGGAGAAAAGCATGGCGAGGGCAAGAAAGAACGGTTGGCGAAGCGAGCTGCTTCGAAAGCCGCCCTAAGAGAAGGTGAAGATGGTCTTCCGGAAACTACCTCGTCCGACAACTGGGATGTATTATTGGCAACCCCTGCGAGAAAGAAGGGTCAAACAATCCCGAGTTGGAAGAAGCATCAGGATAAGAAGAAGATTAGACAGGCCTCGAAGAAGCAATCTACGGCCAAGCTGACGGACATTGATCTTGATTGAACCGCATGAATCAACGCCAGTGTACATTTTAGGAGATAAAGGAACAGGTTTGCGGAGTATCATGGTTCATGACTATACTACAACTTTGAACGGTCAGGATCGGAATATTGTGTTGCATTTGTGTGTACAATAGAACATCATCTCTCAGAGCGCAGTCACAATAAAGCTCTTCACTCAGAATCGTTAGTCATGAAATCCTTCAGGGAGGCACATCTCGCGCACTCGTCTTGTTGGTATGGACGGTGGCCTTTCCCAGGGCAGCTAGATGCAGCTATTTTGGCCGACCACCGAAGTAATCAGCTCGAGTTGACATGGGCGTCTGCTGGTCGTTTGCACGTTGCCTTGTCTCGCAAAGCCCGTTCGGTAGTGATCAAAAGGCATGTGACCTTGATGGTTAAGCCCGCGAGACGCGGATCTCGTTGGAAACATGGTTTGACATGTCCCCTATGGATGTTATCCCGTAGTCGCAGACAGCCATGCTTTCTCTTCATTGTCTGTTTTCGGCACGCATATAGTCCGTAGATGCAGTATTCGCGACAAAGTCTTAATGAATCGACGGTAGATCCCAACTCCGCTGTGGCTCATTGAAAAGCCATACTTTTCCTCAGTTGACGTTCACGTTGCTGACTCTGCAGCTCCAGTCTCTCAACTGCATACTTCAGCCGTTCCTTCTTCTGGACGAGTCGTCTGTATTCCAGTGCTTTTGTGGCAGCGCTACGCCCGTCTTGTCCCTGTCGATCGCGCATGGCGCCGACACCGCGACTCGAAGATTGACGGCTGTCGTTGGACTGGAGTCGGCCCTCCTGGAGCTCGCATTTGGCTTTAAGGGCCTGTTCGCGACGGGAGAGCTTCTCGACATGGTTTGATGCTAGGGATAATAGATGCGCGATACTCGGTGTGATTTCATCCAAGAGTGACTGCTGGGCTTCGCGCAGAGTAGGTTCCGGGAGGAGTTCGAAGTGCTAGCATCCAATCCAGAATCAGCAAATCAATGAAAATGATAGGCTTGTGGTAGTATCATGTCTCTTACCCGTGTTGTCTGCAAGACCTTGCACAATCGGGGAAAGTCGTTAACAGCGGAGTCGAGGGTCGCAATGGATGAGTCGAGGGTTCGTAGTGAGGATTGAAGGGAGTCAACTGAGGCTTGAAGTGATGCAGCCATGTTGATATCCGTTACACTTCGTTATCTTTGTCTGGGGAGAAGAATTGTGGGAGTTTTAACCACAGGACTTCTCGCATACTGTTCGTCACTATTGTTTATTGTTTGCTGCTGAGGGGTCTGCGGGCCTGTAAAAGCGGCACCCGTTTAGTGCCCACTCCGTAAAAGCGGCCGGATATCGGCCTTCCGGGCAAACCTCGTTGCTTCCGCTTCTCCTCGTCGCACCATTCTCAAGCTCTACCAACTCTCTGATCCCTCCGCAACCAGAAGTCAGCTTCAAATTGCACAATAAGCCATAATGTCTCTGCTCGGAAAGAAGTTCCCCGCCCCTGTGGGTATGTTATAAGACCCCTACTACGATGGTGCGATGGTGATGAGATCATGAACTAACCGCTCAATCACAGCCAAGCCTATGGCTCCTTTCTTCGCTGCCGGTATGCCATCCTGATTTTATCGCGGATATATTGAGCTCGCAAATTGAACCGCCGGAAATGCGGTCTCGATCTTAGCAACAGCTGGAGTGCCGAGTCTAACGCGGATTTTTGTGCAGGTCTCGTCATCCTCTACGGCGTCAACTCTCTCGCCAACGCTCTGATGAACAGTGAGCCTCCCTGAACCTCCCTTTAATCTGCGACTAGAGTGGAAGATTTCTCTGCGGATGCGCCTCAGCCATGCATTCTGGATCCCATCACCTCAATCGACAATGACTGACATTTACTGTTTTTCTAGCCGAGGAGTTCAAGAACGATCCCCGCAACCCTAACGCTAAGGCCGTCAAGCACTGATTTCGTTCCAAATATTCAATGATACCAGTATGACGGAGGAAAGAGGACGGTCAATGGTGGCATTACTCCTGCATTGCTGTTGCACTTTGCTCTGAGTTCGTGTGCAGCCAACCTGTACCAGCATATAGAATTTACCGCATTGGGGTACTCTGACGAATAGTAAAGGTGTACAATTACTTCCGTGATCTCATCCCGGTGTGTGTCGCTCGTACTCTTCAGTAATTGGCCTCGTTGATGGACGTTTCGCGGCTCTGCAGAACGGCACTAGCATTGTAGCAGCGTGTACAGCGTACACTCCAGCTCTCACTCACCCCCCATGAACAAGCATAAGAGGAGATCCTAAATGTAACGGACCGAATCATCAAAAACGAGATTGTATATTGGTGGCTTATGGTTTCTGTTGCGATGACGGCCTAGTCCAAGAGGCCGTATCAATGCTACAGAGTACTGGGAAGGATTGCCGCATGACAGATTCGTAGAATCAGATTAGACTAAAATATGCAGTTCGATAAGTAGAATAATCATATTCTATAGCGCATAATGTCCTATTGATTGAGAGGTATGTCGGTCTTCTCTGATATCTGGGCCATCCCGGGCTAATCCCGATCTGGAAGGCACATTTTGCCAACTCCGCCGCTCCGTTTGAACCGCTTTCCATTGCGACGGCGCTCCAAGACATTCATTTGACAGCGAAGAGAGCCACTTCTTAACGTTCATTCCACTGTTCAACATGTCGCACTTCAGATCAAAGAGGCTGGATCTCAGCGGGTTTATCAATGCCCGCGTGATCCGCGACCACACGAAGCGCAAGGTCTTCGAGCAATATGAGCCTGATCGGTATGACCACCCTAGACCTTGGGCTAGGAAGTTTTCAAACGGCATTCAGAGCTAATACGGCCTCTTCACGCTATATAGGCAAGCTCTCCGCTACATCATCCGCAACACTACCCTCCCCCAGCGTGTCCGTGCCCAGGCTCAGCTGCAGCTTTCTCAGATGCACGCCTACACCCGGCCGACGCAGATCAAGAACAGATGTGTGGCAGGAGGAATCGCCAGGAGTGTGATACGCGATTTTAGGATTGCGAGAGTAAGTGAAGATCTGCTTGGTGATTGTCGATGTTCTGAGCGGGTTGGCTAATTCATATTGTTCATAACAGTATCAATTCCGTCAGCAAGCGCTTAATGGTGAACTTCCTGGCGTGAAGAAGGCGAGCTGGTAGAGTTCTTCTACTTTGCAAGTTGTATTATGTTGGCGATTTTGGGACGGCTGGTTTGCACGCAGGCGTTTTATCCTCCTTTCCTTGTCTGAGAGATGTACAATAGATGCGATGCTTGATTGGGGAATTCAATCAGTGGACACTTGAGTCTGGGCCTTGCTGGTAGACGTGTGAAGTTATGCCCATATGATATTTCTCTCACTTTGAGGTTTCCGGTGAGCCTAGGTGAGTCTTCAGTCTGGTGGTATGTAAATTTACTCAAAGGCAATCAAGATAGCTGTGCTCGTGGTCAGTCCAACACATTTGGGGCAGCTGAGGGAAAGGGAAATCAGTTCATATTCACCCAAAGCAAACGACTATCCCTTCACTATTACATCTCGTCGGATAGTTGCAGATCTCATACCTACCACTTTCTCCAAACACTACTACACAGCAGCTCTCTCACCATAAATTTGTTCTATTCCTACATGCTCTTACTTCTTCCAGGGTTAAACCTCATTCAACTTCTTATCAAACGTCTTGTTTCCTTCCTACGTCTCTCAAGCTGCAATCTCGCAGGGCTCGCTCAACTTCCGGAAAGCAAGCAACACGATCCTTGACGATGTTTGTCTACCGTCCGCAGGATCTGCCTCAGGACCCTGTCTTCCCTGCTGACCTGGAGAAACTTGGGTAAGGGACGGCCAGATGGTTTCGAATCTTGCCAGTCAAGTCTGACGCACACGTCGCAGGTACTTCGTCGATGAAAATGATCAGATCAGAAAGATTGCCGATCCTGAACAGGAATTCCAGTTCAAAATCAATAAAAATGACCGATGGAACGAGGTACAACGAGGGGCAATGAATGGTAAGACTCTTAGCCTCTTCTCCAGTCCGAGGAGTTAAGACAGTTTGGTCCACTGACGTGACTAGAATGCATTCGCACTATCGTCTCCTCGCGTCTGCGCAGTCTGGGACTCACTACTCTCCGCCTTCCTCTCTCTTCTGGTCCTAAAGATCCTCATGTACCAATCTGGGTTTCTGCGAACCTAGCTCGCGCATCCCGCGTCATCGTTGTCTTTGGGGAGCCCATCCAGGATCTTGGTATCTGGGCGTACCGTACTGTAGGCACAGAAGGCATCGACGCAGGTTCAGCTGTGTCTTTTGCGAGAGCAATCCTGGGACAGAAATCCGGGGCAGGTTTCAAGGATGCAGACACTGCTTTACTTCTAGCGAATACAGGTCAGCTGATTTGGCACTGTGGTTCCAGTCGAGCAGTCACTCATCAAACGTGGCTCGCCCTTCCGCGGTCCTCGGCTGTCGATGCACCATTGACGATGACCCGTCGAAACAAGATCCCATCGAACGAGGGCTGGGAAGAACATGTTGCCTACGTTTTTGACGAGATACTCTCGGCCCGCGGTCGCCTTGTCAGGGAGGACGCGAAGATAGACATCATTGGCTTGTCCGAGGGAGGCCTAGGAGCGATTCGGTATCTCGAGGCTGAGTGTATGCTTGCCTTTTATCCTTCTTTCTCCATGCCAGACCTGTTGTAGAAACCTGCTGACACATGCTCATGATAAGGGGACTCATGGAGACCGTACATATCCGCCATCGCATTATCCAATCCTCTCCATCACAGAGATATCGACCTTGTCGAGGAGAGCCCGGCTGAGCCATCATCGTTCATCTCTTTCATCTCCTCGCGCTGCCGCGCTTATGTGCTCTCCGACAAACCTGTTGGCTTCCCCCTGACAGGCTTTCAAGAATACGGCTGCAATTGCTACTCGTCTGGTGAGGCGCTAAATACAGAATGCATCATGCCAAAGGCCTGGCAAGATATGCTTGAGTGGCTGGCAAAAATGTACGCGGACCCTTCTGACGGTGAACCACATCTCGAGATCAAAACCGTGGACGGCGCCGCTTCGGAGACCGTTACTGGGGACAGAGATTAGTTTTATTTGAGATTAGAGAACTGTTTCTCCCGGCATTTTGTGTGTATCCCTTATCTCAAATAGAAGGCTTATCTGAAATAAGACACTGCTCAAGACTCCGTCTTGCCTTTCGATCTCAAGTCTATAATCCAAGTATTGTTGTCATCCATCTATCCAGCTGAAGTACGCCCTAGCCATCAGGCTCATAACAATATCCATTCTCAGCATACAATTTCAGCAACAGATCTCCGTGACAAGATGCCAATTTCGAACGTCAGACAGCTGCCATTCCCAACGATGACAGCCATTTCTAAACATGGAATCTCGTAATTTCTGTGGGGGAGCACGCAATGAGCATGCGACCAGTCAAGAATCTACGATGTTCAAACTAGCGTGGTGAACACATAAAAAGACAAGTACCCAATTTGATTATGCCAGTGTTAATTTACTTTCTTACCACTACAATGATAGCCTCAATATCTAATGGTTTAGCATGGCGCATGTACGCAGGGCTCTGGTACTCAAGCAGAAAATGCCTTCGCTGAAGCTACATTGCTCAGTGAAGAGGAAGCTTGACGCGATCCTCCCAGTCCTCATGAAGTCAAATCAGATTGGCCCCGATTGTCTGCCTTCTCTAAACCTTTAGGACTACAGTCAATAATGATCCTAATCCTGTCGTACTTCTTGTTTCTTGATCGTGATAGTCCCCTGTTTGGCCCACTTGCCGGCGGGTCGGTCCGGTGGATCATCGCTTGCTCAAATCAGGCTGAGGGCTTTCCGTTTTTGGTGTTTTTTAAGTCCGAGGATTGTTGAATCTCTCAATGGGTGATAAGTGATCAGCTCATTCCTCATTTGATTTGAGTGAGTGGATTGATCCTGGAAAGATGCCTTTGCATGAGAGGCTCGGTAAGCTTCCGCAATCCACAAAAAACAGGGAAGGTGACAGGTGATGCAACCTGTGAGTTACTAAAGATATGCCTTTGCTCACTACTATAGAATGCTTCTCTTTTAACCCTTAGGAGCAAATGCCCATATAGATATCATCGGTCGATAAAGTTATAAATTGGGTATTACAATCGAACTCGCAGACACCTCTCTGTCTGGGGATATATATATCCCTGTATAACGAGATGCGTCCATTTTCGCTTTGTTCCTTTCCAAGATTTGGTCATATATTTCGACAACTGAATCGTTACAATGACAATTGTTTTGGTGCGGCCAATACAGCGAGTTCTCTACCTCTCTGTGGTAGGCTGGGGTGTCTGAAACCGGTGTCAATTCCAAACGATACCAGCCTGAACATTCACTGCAGCACGAGCACTGCACCTGCAACTGTCAGTTTATACACAGCTCGAGTGTCCCTGCTGAGATGGCCTTGTCCAGAGGGATGGACGTCTGCTAAAAACTTGACATGTCTCTTTCACACCTGGTATCTCGCCTTATAGGTGACCAACCCAAAAATGAGGTATGCTAGTGTTACACTGTCTATTTACAGGTCAGCCGCTGCGCTCAGGTCCTGAGCGCCGAAGCGCGACTCTCGGGACCTGGTGCTGACTGTCAGGGTTGTCTGCAGCCGCAAAGGACCAAACAACAGAAGACACGAAGGCTTGAAAGACGCTTCGAGGTGGCTGCGATTCATCGATCTAACAACCCGTCAATCCATCCTTACACTAGCCCTCTGACTCACTACAGCGTGGAAAACACCGACGAATCCGCCTATACGCGGTCATGATCTCGCCCGTCAGGTCAGCTGAGGGTTTGAGATTGCTTTCAGTGTCCACGAGGAAGAGACATGTTGAGAAAGCTAGAGCGGCGCATTGATCCGAAGCAGCCACAGTCGCCTCATGGTGAATAAGACTGATCGGACTGAACGGACATGCTGATATCACCGTGACGATACCTGATGCAAGGCGAAAATGATCGAATAAGCATGACAATATACCGCGATGTCGAAATAGTACTCGGGCATGCTGCACTATAACGAGGCACGATTTCAATCCATCCGACTCGAGGACGAAGGACTACCAGGTCTGGACTCAAAACTTTACGGAGGACGCCGAAAAGAGGGGGAAAGGACAGAAATTTCGGGACTGACAGTCTTGCGAAGCACCCAATTACAAGCAGCGATGCCTATCACATCCGTCCTGACTCCATTCGCCAACTCGATTCGATCGAGTAAAAGAAAGCGGCCCAGGAGTTTCGATCGAGTAAGAGGGTTGAGAAATCCGCAGGGAGATGCCCGGCCGAACCAGCGGAGACGCCCGAAGGGTCAAACATCCATTAGTGGAAAGGATTGTGATTGGCCCGGAAGTTCGGCCATTGTTACGAACTATGAAAATTTTACACAGCCGGTATTTTACGGATCACTTGCCACTTTGCCTGTGGATTTGGGTTCCGATAACCGGATCTGGTAACCATGAGGGTATCCAGACGGTGCACACTGTCCTCCATACAGCGTCCACGGGTGTATGACAGCCTTGTGGGTAGTATGGAGGCGCGACGGTACTCGAGAGAATGGGTATATTTGAGTGTCAGGTTTGGTGAAACAACAGCCCGAGTAACAGGCACGAGCCTCTGTTCAAGGCGATTGTTCAGGCGATAACCGAAGCCAGTCTGAAGCATAATTCCCATCGAGTAATCCAAACTGAACCAGTGGGTATTTCGGCGGATCGTGATCTCGTTCCCCCTTTTGGCTGTGCAGATGGCCCACGCACCCCGTGGACGGCGTTCTAGATTACTCGACCGTATCCCAGGGGTCTTCTGGTATATAAGTGGTGAGTCCTTTCAGGGTCAGCCATGATAATAATAGGAATCTCTGAGATAGGCCTTGTGTTCTTTCTCTGTTTATCCGTCTCACCTTCCCCCGATTTTCAGCCGAGTTGCGGGTCCAGAACATTTTTCTTATCCTTATCAACCCCTATCAGGACTCTTTATCTTCTTATCCTCCCTTATCAGCACTCGATCAACAAGCAATCCCCCGCCAATCTTTTGTAGAGGAAACGGCAGTCTCTCTTTCTCTCTCGCTGTTCCGTACCTCTCCTCTCCTTTTCAATCATTTCGTCGTCCTTTCTCACTGTATCCCTTCCCTCTACACTCCTTCACCATGGAGGCTCCCTCTCCAATGCCTGCAATCTCCGTGGTGGCCTCCTCTCGCGCCGTTATCTCCGGCCGTTTGACATCGGCCACCATTGTTATCTCTCGTACCACTGGCAAGATCACTGCAGTCTTTGACTCGGTGATCCCTGCATCTGACTTCCCCGCCGGAACTCCATATACCGACTATTCCCCTCATGTCCTTTTACCTGGTTTGGTCGATGCACACGTCCACCTCAATGAGCCTGGCCGGACCGAATGGGAGGGCTTCTACACTGGAACCCAGGCCGCCGCCTTTGGTGGAGTCACCACCGTGATTGATATGCCGTTGAATGCCATTCCTCCAACCACAACCGTCTCCGGCCTGAAGGAAAAGATTCGGGCCGCCGAGGGCAAGTGCTGGGTAGATGTTGGCTTCTATGGCGGTATCATCCCCGGCAATGCTGGTGAGCTCAAGGCCCTAGTCCAGCAAGGTGTGCGCGGTTTCAAGGGTTTCCTTATCGATAGCGGGGTATGTATCTGTCCCCTCTTGCGTTCTTCGCTGCAAACTGACCGTTTCACTCTTTGACAGGTGGAAGAGTTCCCCGCCGTCTCGTCCGAGGACATCAAGTTGGTCATGAAGGAGCTGGCTGATGAACCCACAACCCTCATGTTCCACGCAGAGATGTTACCCCCCATCGCGGCCTCTGTTGGAGACGCGGTCAGTACTTCCGAACCCCCTGCCGCCCCAGCAGGTCCTCTGGAAGCCTACTCCACTTTCCTTGCCTCGCGTCCCTCAGTCTTCGAGACTTGCGCCGTGCAGGAGATCCTGTCACTGGCTCACTTGGCTCCCGATCTCCCCTTGCACATTGTTCACCTATCGGCCATGGAGGTGATTCCTCTCTTGCGCAAAGCCCGCGCCGATGGTGTCAAGATCACAGCCGAAACATGCTTCCACTATCTGTCCCTCGCCGCTGAGGAGATTCGCGATGGCGACACACGTCATAAGTGCTGCCCTCCCATCCGCTCAAAAGTGAATCAGGACAGCCTCTGGGCCGAACTCGAACGCCATGCCGAGGATGGAGTCATCAAGACTGTAGTGTCGGACCACTCTCCCTGCACACCGGACCTGAAACTCTTGCCATCCCATATTCCTGGCCATCATGCCGCCAATGGCGAGGTCGAAAACCCCGGCAGTTTCTTCGCCGCCTGGGGTGGAATCTCGTCCGTCGGCCTTGGACTCCCCATCATGTGGACCGAGCTCAGCCGTCGCAAGCGCCTGACTTCCGCCCCGGATGACGCCAACACAAAGCGTGCCCTTCAGGACATTGTGCGGTTATGCTGTGCCAACACCGCGGCGCAGGTGGGCCTGGAGAGACAAAAAGGCGATCTCGTCCCGGGCTTCGACGCCGATATCTGTGTCTTTGACGACGCCGCCGAATGGGTCGTTGAGCCCAGCACCATGCTTTTCCGCAACAAGTGCTCGCCTTACCAGGGTCGTACCCTGCGAGGCATGGTCCGCGAAACCTGGGTGCGAGGCCAAAAGGTCTTCAGCCGAGACGATGGTTTCGTCGCAAAGACCCCAACCGGTCACCTTCTTCTCGAGAAGCGCCTTTGATCCTTTTCATTTCCCCTGATACCCATTTCCTCGGTCGAGACTGTTGACAGTCTGCCAATCTGAACAAAAGCGATTCTCCCAACCTGACATGATGAACGACGCACGATGCACCGCATTATTGATGACCACTAATTATAATGACTTGAGCAGCAGCATATCTGTGATTCTGATGCCGCAAGCGCCGCTGTAGATTTGAGATTAGATTTTGATAGACGAATACCATGCATGATTAAAGACTCTGTTCGACGAATAATCCGTTTCGGTGATTTTTCAACAGCACGAAATTGTAACTTACAGTCATCCCACATTATCATCGTTCCTCTGGCCCTCCTTCTCCCATTTCTCCCTCATCCTCCGCCGTACGCCTCCATTCGCACCCCTGCCCCATATTGTTTCCTGCTCTCCATCAATTCTCTGTATCTCCTCCTTCTCCGTCTTGCCGGCTCGACCCCCGACCACATCACTTCCCACGACCTCTTTCCGCTCCCTGATGCGCCTCTCACGCGCCCGCCCCTGGTCAACCTTTTGTAGATAAATCGCATAGATCAACACTTCAGCCACACCCACCGCCAGCGCGGCGAACAGGGACACCAGAACCCGCACCGGCTCCGACGCGCCCCCACTCACCCTATTCACACCCGGCTTGCTGGGCGATCCGCCCCGCCACAACGAGGATACAGAGCTCACCAAGATATCAGGGGTACGGAAGCTCGTCAGCGCCCAGTACACGCTGAACCCGGTGATGAGCACCGAGAGGAAAATGTTCAGCACCAGCGAAGGGGTGAGCGGGTCTGGTGTCTCCGTGTCTCCGGCGGCTCCGTTCGAGTCGTGCAGGGCGGCGAGAGTCGGCGTGGAGGAGGAGAAGATCGGCGAGGGCCCGCTGTGCCCTGGTGCGAATGTTGTGGCTGTCATGCGGTTGTAGGCGTCTGCTTCGGCGGCGGCGAGGAGGCGGGCCTTTAGGGCGAGGTACTCGGGGCTCTGGCGATCATATTAGTTAATACTTGGTGCAGGGATTAGGGAGAGATGGGTAGAACGTACAGGTTCAGGTTTCTTAGGCGGAGGAGGGACGTAGACTTTTGTTCCGCGGAGGAGTGAGTTGAGGGTTCTGTCTGGCTTCGGGTCGGGACTGGTGCTGTTCGTTCCATTGCGGAAGTAGCGTGATAGACGGATCACTTGCTCGTGCGAGATTGGGGAGTTGATGCTCAGAGAGTCGGGGAGGTCCAGCTCCTTGCGAGACGAGGGGGGAACTGCCTCGAGTGCGGAGATGATATGAGTGGTTGAAACTAGGAGAACCATGCTGTTGTCGACAAGGTAGATGGGAGGTTCAGTCCATACTTCATAGATGATTAGCTATGGACACCAGTATATCGTGATAGTGAGATGGGATGTTGTCTAGGAAGGATAGAAAGTTGCAAGGATAGAAACTTGGCCGGCGATAATGACGACGAGGGAACCATGCCCGATTAGGCAAGTGAGCTCCCCCACATCCAAGATCCATCGCCTCCAATCAATAATATCACCGGCTTCATCGCCCGCCATTCTCAGATCGGCCCTCCTCCGCCATATCCCTATCTACAATCATAATATCATAACTCTGGGGCTTGGACTTCGTCTGCTGTCACCCAAGTCCACAATGGCAGACAAGAAATCCAGGTAAGTTGAAACCCGAGGGAGCAAAAAGTTCCATCACCCCTCACAAGCCCCTCCAGTCCACCGCACCAGCCCTCCAAAACTAACAACCATCCAAACCCAGCACCGCAACAACACAAACGAACCCGCGCGGAATTCCCGCCGCCCCCTTCATCGACAATGTCAGCGACTACGTCGCCTCGCGCGCAGACGTGGAACCCACCCTGCAGCGCTTCCAGGAGATGATCTCCAAATACCAATTCATGGAACTCAACACGCAGCGCCGAGCGGCGGGCCTGCGAGAAAAGATCCCCGACATTAAGAAGACATTAGACGTGGTGCGGTTCTTGAAGTTGCAGAAAGAAGTAGGTCACCGCACCGCAGTTACCGACTTATACCACTTTTGCAGATGCTGAATGAAGATGGGTAATGCAGACAAACAGCTCCTCAACCCTCGAAACCAGCTTCGAGTTAAACGATACCCTCTACGCGCGCGCGCAGATCTCCCCCGCCGACACGGACGAAGTATACCTCTGGCTCGGGGCGAACGTCATGCTCGCGTACCCCATCCCCGAGGCCGAGACGATGCTCTCGGAGAAGCTTTCGGCGGCAGAGCAGAGTCTAGCGAACTGTGACGAGGATCTGGAGTTTCTGAGGGAGCAGATTACTGTGCGTTCAGGAGTACTCTTTCTTTTCCTGTGGACGTTTCGACTGACCTTTGAGATAGACTATTGAAGTCGCTACCGCCCGTGTCTACAACTGGGACGTTGTACAGCGGCGGAAAGAGAAGGCTGAAGGGAAGGGGGAGGACGATGAAGAACCAACCGACAAGCGCAAGTCAGGTGGCTAAGTGTTTGAAGCCAGAAATGCAATTCCTCAGTTATGTCATGACGAGCGCCTTGTAGAGCTTTCATATCCGAAGAGGAGACACTCGCCTTTTCTCCTCCGTATCCTATGGTGGCCGATCTTTCGCCATTGGATTCCTGAAGCGCTACCGTGTTTATGAGTACATCAAGCCTAACGGTCATGGCCGTTGGGCGACCACTACCAGAACGGTAGAGTCATGTGGCTCATCAGCTATGCTACACTGGACCGGGGATATGAAAGGACTTCTTGTTCGCTTGCCATTCTATTTGCGCAAGATCAATTCATTCTATCATCAAGAATAAGGCTTCACTTCTTCTAATCATAGTGTGAAGTAGACGCAACCTGAAGGAAAAGGAAGGAGTCGCGTTCGGAATAACATTGTAGCATCGTATATCAAGCACCAACCAGAAATAACAGTCATGACTTCTCGAACTTGGGATATCGCAAGATAGTGGAACAGGGCACACAGATGATCATGGCTGGTCCAAAACGCCAACACCATAACTCAAACAATCAAACAATCAAACCTCATAGTCTATTGAGAATGCAAACTGAACCAAGAACGAGAGTTGAAGTGCCTTCTAAAACCAAACCCCAAACCAAAATCATTGAACAACGTAGTGGGTCGCAAATTAGAAAGAGAATGTCGTCAAATCGTAAATATCCTGGCAATGTGGATGTCGCAAGACAGCAACACGCCTGGCTCGGCCGCGTTTAGCGACCACTCTGTTTCCTTCCCTGTCCAGAATCTCCGGGAATTGAATTGGCAAGCAAT
Organism: Scortechinia acanthostroma; assembly: GCA_011319215.2. Lineage (NCBI taxonomy): Eukaryota > Fungi > Ascomycota > Sordariomycetes > Coronophorales > Scortechiniaceae > Scortechinia > Scortechinia acanthostroma. Next base: position 55,865 of record JAABUG020133841.1, read on the forward strand.
CGATCGGGTAGCATATCAGCATCGGAAATCGCCCTATCTCGTAGCCTCTTTGACATCTCCGCGTCAGTGTCATCACCAACAAACGTCCACTCCTCACTGTCTTCAACATCATCATCAGCATCCTGCTCGGCGGTCGTCTTGGCAGAAGGCGTCGGCGAAAAAGGCGTGGATGAAGCAATGGAGCGCTGGCGGGCTAGCGTTTTGGCGTATTCAAGGTCGCGGTAGATAGCCTGAATAGCAGTTGCTACTCCATCTTCCTGTGATAGACTGTTAGCTTATCTGTTATCACGAGCACTTGAAAGCAAGACACTTACACTACGGATCCTCGCGCCTAGATCCCGGGCCCTGATGATCATTCGCTCGCTATGGGTGGCTTCCCAGAGTGCCCGTGAGAAAACGCTCACGTTAAGCTTCTTCATGCAAATGCCCACGCCCAAATCTTCAACTCTCGATCCGAAAAAGAACTGATCACCGAAGAAAGGCTTGACGATCGTAGGAACGCCGGCACGCAAGCTCGCCCCGGTGGTACCCGCTCCTCCATGATGAACGGCAGCGTCGATCTGCGAGAAGAGCCAGTCATGCGGCGCAGCCTGAATCTGGAAAATCTCTGGCGGTAGTGGTACTTCCGGTCTAGCACTGGAAGGATCGCCGAGTCTATCGGACCATCCTTTGGAGAGAATGCAACGAACATCCGCCTTCTGTACTGACTCAATGACTGTCTTGGTGAGTGCTGAAGGATCAGACACAACTATTGATCCGAATCCGATATAAACTATCTTTTTACCATCTTCGCGGGCACGTTGAATGAATTCGGACAGCCCGGTTGGGGGAGTCCAGTCGACTCCCTCATTAAGAAACCAGTATCCGGTAATGCGAATCCAGTCGGGGTAGTCCAACGGTGGTGGTACTACCGAGGGAGAGTAGTTATAGAGAAATGGGACTTTGTTCGGTTGCATCTTGTCCAGAGTAGTCGCCTTTAGGCCGAGCTCGTTTTTCCGCCATCTATTCACCTGCCCGGCAATGGCCTTCCAGAAGACGTTGTCAAACATCACGTAGGTTATATAGTTGTACGCACCACCCATTCTGTGCTCAGGAACAGCAAAGGCGTGTGGATAAGCTCGTGTCCGTGACCACGGCATGGTGAAAGCCCGAAAGTAAGGAATTCTCAGCGCCTCAGCGATGTGTATGCCCGCCATTGCACTGGGTGATTCAATGAGAAGATCGCTGTCCTGGCAGCTAGCCCATGCCGATGTCAACAGATCGTCAATCCAGCCACGAAACTTTTGGGACGCCTCTTTGAGAAATGAATACGTGAACATCCCATTCTCGACGCAAATGCGCATGAGCTCCGCTGGGTCACCCTCCACGGGAGCGAAATCGATGCCATGTTTTCTCACCCATGGCTCGAATTCTGCATGGGTTGCAATCTTTGGCCTATGGCCTTCTGCAAGTAGCCCTTTACATAACGCTATGTATGGCTGCACATCGCCTCGTGAGCCAATCGTCAGACAGGTGATCCGAAGAGACTCGGCAGGTTTGAAGTTGAGGATGGAAGCGCGAGGATCGTCAAAAATCGGATGTAGCTCAGAAGACTCATTCAAGGGCCGCAAGTCATTTTCGCCATAATCATCAAATCTGGCCTCTTGAAGCATGCGGTGTTCTGCCATCGCTGCTTCGGACTCATTTTTCTCCTGCTCCGCTAGCAGGCCTGACTCTGCCATGAATTTCACAGTCTCCAGGTGTTGATGAAGCGTAACAGCGCAATCGTCTCGAGCATCAGACGTACGAAATTCGAAGAATAACTCCTCATGTCCGCGGATAATAATAACAAGACCATGATAGCCAAATCTGAAGCCTTTCTCCTTTTCCACGTTCTCAATATCTCGCAGAGGAAGAATCATCTTTGTACGAGTCCCAGGAATAAGACTGCGGAAACACAGCTTCCTCTGACTGACGTAGATCTTGCCATACAGTGGAAGCACCCGATGCAAGTATGCAAAGTATGTCGCTTGTAACTTCTCCGTCGGCGGTAGCGCAAAGTGCGCACGGAAACGGTCGCCATAGTTGCAGCCATCCTCCTTGTCTTCTGGATCAACAGCTTGATCATCTGGCAAGACATCTTCTGCCTCGCCATAATGTTTTCGACCGCCAGTCCACATTCCCGAGACTTTCTCTATATAGCCCATAGATTCACTCGCCAGCAGATTACTCATTTGCTTAGATCGGGTCCTCAAGTACTCGGCAAGTCCTGCCGCACGCTGGAGGGGATATACTCCGGCTTTGACAAGCTCGTTCAGAGAAGGCGAAGCCGAGAAGGACTTGTTCGCATCTCGCGTGTCTTGGTCTGATTCGCCGGTGGAACCCCGAGCCTCACGTCCACCTGTAATTCCATCCATTCGTCTGACAAGCTCATCGATCTGTTGACCGGTACCAACATTGGCACGCGGGGATAGTGATCGAGCCGTTTCATCAGAATTGCGTCGCCCTCTTCTTTCTGCGCCAGAAAGCCTTCTGTCCAGACCATGAATGGTAGGAGATTGAAAGACATCGCTCCGATTTAAGATTTGGCTCGCTGATTCTGCCGCATCCGTCATCGATTGCCAGGCAGCTGAAGACTCAGTTCCTTGCTCGAAAAAATTCAATATCGATGACGAGTCCTGGTGTTGGGTTGCCGGCGATGATTTTATAACATCATGCGCGAGGCTCAAATGGCTCGTGCTTGCACTCCTTTTCCGCTGTGTCTCATCTCTGCCATCACCTAGACCTCGTCTCGTGCCGCTGGTCGACGACCACCTGGTTCGAGATTTGCGGGTACTGTCAGACCGAGGCGAACAGTCTGGTTGCGGCGAGAGGTATTGAGATGAACGTCTCAAAGATTTGTCATTAATGAGGCTTCTGAGGAAATCGAAAGCGTCTCGACCGGAGTTGAAGAATGAGAAGAAATACTGCGAACCATGAGCCTTGTGCAAATGATGGTCACCGAGAGACATACCTCATCAATCGCGTACGAATCATCGTCTTCAATCACGCGTATTTTGAAAGTCTCGGCAAAATCTACCATGGGACTTTCCTCTATGTCTATAATGCTTTCGATCGGAAAAGATATCTTGACGCTTTCGCCCTCGTTGTGTGTGCGAAAAATCACTTTCTGCAGGGCTTTCACCCATTCCTTCGCACTCATGGAGCTATCGGCTCTAAAATAGTACGTTCTCTGGTCCGTGGTGACCTGGAAGTCTCTAGGTTCCCTCCCTTTCTCTTTCGGTTCGGCCAGCGAGGCAGAAATCCCGTATCGAAGATCGACATGACCACTCGGAAAGTAGAGATTTGACGGGTCGGCATAGTAGGAAAGAACATCACCCTTCAAAGAAAACCAGTAGCGGTTGTACTTGGGGTTTTTTCGACCACGTTTGTGAAGATACCCAGACTTGATAGCCACTGTAGATTTCTTGGGGAGATAGGCGTAGAAGCAGATATGACCCTCGGTGACGTACATGTACCCCTGTAAGAGCATGCTCTGAAGAAGTGAACAGGCATATTCCACAAGAACTTTTTCTGGTTTGTCGAAGCCGAACATATCCATCAACCTTGTAGAAAGGGGAGACACGGATGCCTCGCGAGGGCCCTTGTCGCTACTTGCCTCAGACGACGATTGGGAATGTTCGGTAGACGAGGCTTTCAAATCAAATTGCGCTTGAGCTTCGACCATACGGCTCAGGATAGGAGCTGCTCGAGGAGTGGCACTACGCGGCCGTGGAGGTGGAACACTGAGCGTTACATCGCCTGTAGAAGGATCGGTCTGTAGCTCTTGCTTGGAGTTTGACTTGAAGGGCCGAAATAATTTATGGTCCGATATTGTCCTTCTATGGCGACGGCCTCTTGTACCCGACTCCTCCGCTTTCCCATCGGTCCGCGAACTGGATCTTTGGTTCGAACTGAGGGAGGCCGCATTTGACGAGGCAGACGTTCCTTTCCCGACAGAAGACTCCTTCCTTGCCCGCTCCTCTGGTTCTCCGTCACTGTCACTCGACTCGTCAAATCGCGCATGAAAGTCGGACCTAGAGCCAACAGCGGCGATCATCCCAAATATGGATTGTTGCATGTATTGGAGATTGCCCTCACGAGAGCCAGATCCTCCGGGAGGCGCAGTAAAGTCGACCTGGGCATCATGATTGTCTTTGAGTCTATCCGGCAAAGCACTGGGAAGAAGACGGCTCGTGGACAGGGACTGTCTGCTTGCGCTGAGCTTGCGGTCCACCCGTCGCTTTGCATCGTCCAGAAATGGGCGCATTCTCAACGTAGGTCAGAACCTGATGCTCAGACACCAAAGAACGTAAGAAATGCGGCGGCAGATCGCGGCCGCAGCTTTGAGGTGGGGAGCGACAAGGCTATGATGACTGCGGTTGAAGGTGTGAGTTGTCCACGAAATGGGTCGGAGGCAACAGGTCAGATGTCACAACCAGGGCTTGGAGTAAACCTAGTGTTACAATAGGCAGATGATCCTATCAATCAGTCGAGTCGTCCACAACAAGCACATACCATATAATGGATAACGGAAAAGGGCATGCAAGAGAACGAGATAGATGGATGCTCACTGTCTCTATAGTACTCCGACTGATAAGGGCCTCCAAGAAAGTTGTTATCAAAGCACCAAATCGCTTGAGGAGGGAGTCATTAGGGCGACACAAGGGAAGGGCTCTGAGTCATGCTGAAGAGAAGGACTAAGGCATGATCCTTCAGATGAAGATCCACGAAGCGAAAGAGTTCCAATAAATGAGCAACGTGCAGTGATTCTAAGCAAGTACTTAGAGAGAGGAAAGGTGAACGCCCTAGCTTGACCTCTGGCGTCACTTGTCTGTATCAGCTGTTCATCCGTCCCGGGCCCCACCAATCATAGAAATTGCATGTGATTGAGGAATGGTATTGATCCAATCAGAGGCGGTTTGCAATCGCTCAACTGGCTTATGTCATCGTCCTGCCTGTGTAATTTACATTACCGTCGCCATCTGATCTGGGCGTGACATGACATAGTAGGGAGATGATCAAGCAATATTCCATCAAATCATATGATATCTATTAATTCTCTGTACTAAGTATCCTTCCGCTGATCAAGTGCCGTCAGTCTAGTACAAGCACGAGGCTGATGCCGGTGTCAGTGGCTGTGCAGTGTGCTCAATTTGGGCTTGGATGTGAGTAAGGTAACGGAGTCTGGTTGAGAACATCACTACCTACCTTAGGTACCTTGTGGGTTTCGTCAAGGCTGTGAGAGGTACCTACTGAGCAAAAAACTACAGGCGCTACCTTACTCTGTATTTCGCTGCCAATACAAGACGCCACACGTTGGCTGGGACGGAACATCACTTTGAATGAAAGCGAGAAGTGTCTCGAGATGAGCGTCTTCACCACCCTCTTTTCCATATTTCGCCGAGACCATGACGCTAGCCTCTCTTGAAGGGTTGCTAGAGGGGTACACAGACTCGGAACTGGCTCATCACATTGTATCCTCGCCGTCGTGCGCGTCTAGCTCGCGGGTATTCAAACTCTCCTCAAATCTCATAGCCAAGCAATATGAGCCTTCAGAGCTCAAAGATGCTTTGAAGGCTACCGAAGTCGCCAGCCAGCTTGGGATCCGCGGTACTTCCGTACGAAAGACAATCAAGAACCAAGAGACCGCTTACATCATTATGGATCGGGTCAAGGGAACTACGTTGGACGTCGTCTGGAAGGAACTGGGATGGTTCATGACAGTTAAGCTTGGTCTGCAGCTTCGCCGTTTCGTAAAAATTCTCAGATCTGTTACCTCACCAACTGCCGGATCGCTTGCGACAGGCGAATGCAGGTTTTTCTGGCTAGAAGATCGCTACGGTCTTCCGGCGAATTCTGGCCCAGCCGGAATTGCCCACTCCTTCAGATTCTGGGCGAACTTTACGTCTATGCGGCGAGCGATGCAAGCATCAAAGCAACCTCAAGTACCGGACTCGCCAGATTCCACTGTAGGGGTGCCAATGACCGTCGAGCCGTTCGTTTTGACTCATCTTGCGCCACGCAACCTTTTAGTTTCTCCTTCTGGTCAGCTTTCGCTCCTTGACTGGGATTTGGCTGGTTTTTATCCTGTTACCTTCGAGTACGCATCCATGTACAATTTCTACATTCCTCAGGACTGGGGTTTGATGGCCCGTTTACCGTGGCATCTATTTGCGTGGATCGGGGTCGGGTATCATGAGGCTGACGCTCGCCTGCTACGAAATATGCGTTCTAAATTCACGCGATTCCCCAACGGAAGGAGATACGAACTGTTGGAAAAAGGTGGTCCCTCAAGATACCCTGTAAACTGATGCACTTTGCATAATATTTAGAGGATTCAGGAAGTAGTAGAGTAAGAGAGAACGAAGAGAGTATACTGGTACTATTCTTAGAGGCAACAGTGGGCCAGGTTTCCTATTCAGAACTTATGGTGACTAGCCCATCCCTCATTAACAGACTGGCGACTGACGTGTTTATCCAGCATGCTGAGCACGTCAAACACGTCGGTCAAGCACCTTGTCCCCTCGTCAGATCCCAACGTAAGGAGCAGAGAGCCAAGATACAAGGTACTAGTACTAAATTCCAGGCTTGAGCATCCAGAACGTCATGCTCGGCCCAAAAATGCTTTTGATAGAAATCGGAAAACCGGAGTGCAGGCATCATTGGCCATGATGCCTCAGTTGACAACTTTTCGCTATGAACAACAAAAATACAGTTCTCATTTCGCCATGTATCAGGCCTTCTCCTTCTTCCGTTTCTTCTCGTCTCGATTTTTGCTTGATTTCTTGGACTTATCCCGTCCAGCTTTCTCATCAATCTCCATGTGTGATGCATCGACCGACTGTTTCTTGGACTTCTTCCTGGGCAAGCCACCCGACTGCTGTCCTTCTACTTCTTCGGGGTGCTTCCGCTTTCTTTCCTCCCGATCAGTCTTCGATCCCTTGGGAAACTTGAAAGTAGGCTTTCCTTCTCCCTCGGACTCTTCTGAACTCGAACCGATCGTCTCCGGTGGTCCCTCTCCACTACCCACCGGGCGAAACCGCATCTTCAGATGTTTCGGCTGCTTCCTTGGCGGCTTGATCTGATCCTGTGCTGCTGCCAATACAGCATCGTCGGTCCCTAAGCTTTTGGGGAGGTCGATCATTTCTTGTACATGATACGTTGGAATGGTAGTGGCCGGTGTGCTGTAGTATGTCTGCGTCTTTGAATCGTATAGCAGGAGACTCTTCCCACCCAAGTCGCCCTGGCTAATGTTCTCGGGCGGGATACCATATTGCACGCCCTCGTGCTTAAGTACCGGCTCCCCTTGTAAGATCTTCGCCAGCGACACCTCTTTGACTTTGGAGAGAGGGAGGAAGGAAGGCGCAGTGATGTGGAAGACTTGTTTGCCGCGAAGGTCGGAAAGGAGAGAGGATGTGGTGGAAGACGGCGGTAATTGCTTCTTCGCAGCTTTGAAGCCCGATGGTGGCTTGTAGGGAGGTCTTGGGTAGAGGGAGTCGTTTGAAGATGAGCTACTGCGCGTGAGCTTGGCAGTTTTCAAGAACAACGTAAGCGACAGAACCTACACATTGGAAGCCTTGACCTCCGGGGACGAAGGGACACTTTCAGAATCGGAGCTGGCCGAATCTTCCGACTCAGAACCTGAGCTTGACGAGTCTTCGGTCTCGCGATCCGATTCCGACTTCTTCATTGATTCGGGCGATGTCGATCTGCTGCTCGAACTACTTTCGCTATCCGAGGCAGCCTTCTTAACTGCCTTGGCTGCCGCCATTGTGCTTCGACAGGCCGTACGTCGAAGGAAACGTCTGAGACTTCGATGCGGAGTGTTCGGGGATTTCAGCCTCGGCGTGCTGGCTGCGCTCAAGGTATAATTGCAAATGCCAACAGATCAATGAAATCCTGACCCGAACAGAGGCATATATGTATGATTAGTTAAGGTATTGGTGAAGAGTTGACTCCGCAAGTCGTGAGGTTATTCCGCCGCGAAGTCTTATGAGCGACAACTTTTTTTCTCCTCCGCGGAGCACAGACCACCATCTAAAGTCCGCAATCCGCGCTGCTATGAATTTTTTGAGGTCCCGCCTTTTCATTGATTCCATACTCTCGTTTCCATATTCTTGAGTCAATTGTCCTCAAGATTCGTATGTCATGAAAAGAAAGGCTGAGAAGCAGCAGGCGACTGGTACCGACTCACTTTCCCCCGGTGCTCTTGCTCACTCTCAAGCAGATAGCTTACTGAATATTGTCTTAGCTCCGGTCAGCGCTTTTGCGGCGCGCAAAGCTCGGCAACAGCAAGCGCAGCCCGTAGCGCCAGAGAAGACCGCTCAGAATGAACCTGCAGTCGAGCCGCCATCCAAAAGAGCGCGGCGGTCACTTGAGGACGGGGCCGCGAGGCAGGTCGCTAACGGAGACGATGGCGTACGGACAAGGCGCTCGACGAGGAGGAAGGAAGAGACCTCGAGCTCTGCTGAGCTTGCTGTAAAGCAGCCTCAAAGGTCTACTGCCGCTGCACGAGCTCAGATAACAGAGCGGACACCAAAGGGACAATCTGAGACCTCCGATGCCGCCGCCGAGGAGGAGGAGGAGGATATACTGGACGAAAATGGCGTGGGAGCCGTTGCTGTGGAAGATGATGCTGAAGGGTGGGTTTAGGAATGTTGTTTCAGAAGAGTACATGCACTAACTCGCTACAGCTATGAATCTCCGGCCGATGACGTCCCGGAAGTCCAGAATTTTCCACTCTCAAAGACACGGTTGAACAAGAGCAATATCGTATATAGTGATGAGCATACACTCTGTGTTCGTATCAAAGAGAAATCGGTATGGAAGGGCATGAGGCATGTATATGTGCTGTACTAACGGTGAACAGACACTCGTTTTGTTGGGACATTACGACCTTTGGGTGAAGCGAGGTGTGATTAGCCTGATGGGCGCAAAGCTGCATCCTTCGCCGAAGCTTTACAGGGTTTACGCGCCATCTACGCACTCGTTGCCCGTCATCAAGTGTGTAGCTGGGGTTGGTGGCGAAGCTGAGATCGAAGTCAAGTCATGTAACAGTGGCATCTATGGACTGCGGCACTTGTCGCCATTGTATCAGCGGATATGGAATGGGAAGAACACCCCAGCGGACAAACTGACTTTGAAGAAAGCTTCTGCGTCGACCAAGCGAACATTCTCAGTGGTAGGTCTTCCCCTTTCAGTTCATCGTCTATCAGCCAGCTAACTTCCGATAGTTATATACTTCATCCGACGACTCCTGGAATCGTCATCTGAGGCCACTACATCTTGAAAAGCAATGGAGCTCCGCGATTAGATCGCTCTCACAGCGAGGGGGACGATTGAAAGTTCTGATCTGCGGTCCCAAAGCCTCAGGCAAATCAACGTTCAGCCGCTACCTCTTGAACCATATTCTCAGTCCAGCGCCGCAAACCGAGAACAACCACCGGAATACTGACGGAGTCGCTTTCCTGGACCTGGATCCTGGACAGCCGGAATTCTCTCCGATGGGACAGGTTTATCTTGCACACCTTCGCTCTCCATTCTTTGGCCCGCCGTTCACCCATCCATCGTTGGCTGAATCCCAGGATGGTTCGATCATTCGGGCCCACCACATCGGAGCTACATCTCCGAAGGAAGATCCTGACCATTACGTTTTAGCAGCGATGGATCTTATGGACCGCTATCGAGCCTTACTGGCAAGCTACCCTCAATGTCCACTCATTATCAATTACCCTGGATGGATCTTCGGACTCGGTCTGGAAGTCGCCACATGGCTGGTGAAATCCTTGGGTTTGTCGGATGTCGTCTACATGAGCGAGAAAGGCCCGACCGAGGTCGTGGAGCCCCTGGGCCAGGCTGCTCATGAAGCTAGAGTTTCTCTGACCACGCTGCCGTCTCAGCCAACCGATTTCGTCAGCAGATCAAGCGCTCAATTACGCTCGATGCAAGTACAATCCTACTTCCATATGTCCCATCCGCGCGAGATCCATAATCCACAATGGCTGGATACAACCATGTCCCGAACTCGGCCGTTGGTTGTCGATTATGCCGGACCACGGCAAGGCATTAGTGGAATCATGGTGATGGGCTCTCAGATTAGCCCTGACCTTCTCTACGACGTCCTGGATGGAGCGCTCGTCGGCGTTGTTGCCATCGAGTCTCCGAATGCAATCATGGGCCAGGCCGATTCAGCCGCTTGCCGTTCAGAACGGGACGCGATTGAGAATGGAACGCAAGGCACCGAAGATCAGTCAGATGCGGCTTCAGACGTCGACATGAGCGAGTTTACTGATGCTTCCCACGCCAACACCGCGCCTACATCGTCCTCCCCCTCTATTGAATCAATGATAACACGTACCCCGAACGGAGATCTCCCCTACCTCTTCGTCGGCTCCGGAAGCAGCAACCCTCTCGACCCCAAGGCCTCAAACTGCCTGGGTCTGGCTCTCGTCCGCTCCATCAACATTTCATCACGCAAGCTGGAACTCATCACACCAATCCCAGGATCCAAAATCCGCGATGCTCTGGAACAGGGCCACGGCATCGTGCTAGTCCGCGGGATGCTGGACAACCCCAACTGGGCCATCAGCGAAGATTACTACGCGGCGCGGGCAGCGGAAAAGCGGCATCAGGAACTAGTCGCCAAAGCACGCAAAGAAACCGATACCCGGAATGGTCACGACGTAGCGGTAGACGCAGGCATGGTGTCTGCCGTGCTCAGAGACCGGATCAGACGCGCAAGCAACGTGCCCTGGATGACTGTGATAGAGGACAACAGCCGGCGGCACCGCGAGGCCGCGCAGCGGGAGAAGTCGCTGTGGAAGTTACGCAAGAAGGCATATCCCGGTAGCGAGAGTGAAACCGACTGGTAGTTTGCTCGTCGCAGAAATACAACAGTTCAGTTCACATTACTTGATTGATTACCTCCCTATTGTAACCCAGCACTGGATACAGTGGTACATGAACCGCGGAGTAGGGATCCTCATCTCAAGGAGTCCTTTCATCGCGCTACCAGATCTCCGGTTACAAGCTGCACATGAGGCATAGTCTACCGGACAACAAATCGCCCCGCGAATAATGGCGACCAATACTGACCCCTCTTCCATAACCCTAGTCATACCATACGGCAACTCGCAAACCACCCGCCAACACAGCTCCTGCCCACGTGCAACTATCCTACAAGAAGACAGAGGCGGAGGCAGGGACAGGACTCACCGACCATTCAGCCCCAAAAAAGCAAATATCAGCTACCTGATCCCATACCGACAAGATTACTGTCGTGTACGGAGTCCATGAACATATACTCTCTACGTAGCCGGTGCTCAAGATGACTCTTGATGCCCAAATCCTGTCCGCCGTCGCCGTCGCCATCGCCGCCCCCTGAGATTCCTGCAGCTGGTGGCTAAGAAAGCGGGTCTGAGGCTGATTGTCCCTTGTGTCGGGTGCATTGATTGCTGCAGGTTCTGAAGATCAACTCAGAAGGCGAGAGTCGAGATGTCGAAATGAAATGTGACTGGTCATTGGGATCTCCTCTATCAGGGATCTAGGGTCATCTACGTCGTGTCTGCGGCAGCGCTAGATCTATCCACTGGTGTCACTCTCATCCTGTTCGTGCCGGTGAGTCCTGTAGAGTAGCACATTACTGTCATGTAAGAGATTATGTCTGCGCGTGAATGATATACTTAGCTGGGGATGGTTACACTATCACCTAAGCTGATCTAATCAAGTCCATCCAAGGATTCATTACGAACCACCTTCTGCCTCGAATCCCAATGATGATAATTGATTCGCCAATGACATCTAGACTGCGGTTTGTCTCAGAATTGCAAAAGCAAAGGCATGTCTCTGCCTGATTACGCTTGATGACGGCCCTTATTTCGATTAAACCCCACTGCGAATTCGCTAGTGGGGTCTTGAAATATATATGTTGCAGACTGCATGGACATGGCGTAGACTACTCACTGGATACACTTACGTATATTCAGGCTCACGAGTGGCTCAGCACGGAGGGATATTCAGTAGGAGCAAAACGACAGGCACGTCTGCCTGACGTATATCTACACAGTAGATCAATCAGACGACAAGTAAAACGGCGACCTGTGGAATGAAGGATTCGATCAACATAGATCAGCTCGATCATCTGATACCTAGCCAATCGAGATCCAAGCAATTGGCAGACTATGGCATCACCGGTGCCTCAGCGGGAAGCGTGGGGTTGTCGACTACGTACAATTGCACTTCTCACAGTTTCATGCGTCACCGGGTGAGGCTAAGGTAGAAGCCGTCTGCAGGAACAGCAATATGAAGCTGAACTCCACCAATCGGTCGTTTAACGTCAGACAGAGAATTGAGGCGAAAGAATCCGATTGGGGAAGTCGAGCACCTTCTCTGCAATCTGCTCTGCATACTAGCGTAAGTAAGAGTACCTTAATTAAGAAAGTATCAGGCGCCAATTGCCACGTGGGGAATTGTTTCGATCGAAAGACAAAAGCTCGATTCAGATTGGTCTGTTCAGTATGGACTACTACTGATGGAGTCGAGTCGTACCAATTTGCCGTCCATGGACACCGATGTGGAGCCCGCGCGATTTAAATGTCGGGTTGAGGTGGATCATATTCATGCATTTTGAAGTTTCTCCAACTCGTGTGCTTGCTTACTTTGTCAAGATGGAATTGGATCGAGTCTGAAGAGAGCGAGGACATGGATTGATTTCTCCAAGTCACCAATTACTATGTAGATGTATCTACTAGACGCATATAGCGGATGCCTTGACGGGCGTTGGTACTTATCAAATCATGGAGGTATCTGGACAAGCATATAAGATCTGAATGGAATCCCGTCAGACTGGATAGTCGATCAACAGTTGAGAAACACAGATCTGCGTGTCTAAGGTCTAGATACTCACCTGACTGCAACGGTTTGCTGTGATCAGGTGATACTTTCAGCTTTTAGGGATTAAATTGCTCCTTGAAATGATAGCTCCTATCTTATCCACAAGCGCCATGCGATAACGACGCAAGGAAAGCTTCCTGGAGCTTAAAAGCTTCCGTCACGAAAGTTATCGAATGATCGATATGAAATCCAACCACGTATCTTCATCATCCTAACCCATAAATACACAAGAACTAAGTACAAGTACTTCATACCAAGTACCTCTCTAAGGGACAAGAAAAGCCCCAGACAAGGTAACAACCACAAAAAGCGATTGGAGATGTAGACTAAAACAAGGAACCCCAAACAGCTCTGACGTTGACTTCCCCGGCAACCACTAGACTGACAGAAAATAGTCTAGTCGGATCATGACAGGGAATCTGGCCGGTCGCGAGACTCAAATCCTTGGCGTCATCCTTGTCAATAGCAATGAGAGTTAAGGCTTTCGCCAAATCTCGGGGTAACCTTAGTTGTCGACTCGTCGTGGAAAAGCATCAGTTTGGAAATTGTGGAATCCTTCCGCGAGCATCGACTTGGCTCAATTCCAGTTTACCAATAGGCAGCAAGACTGTCATGGAATGACTCTGTTGACTCGAGATGAAGATGGTGATCGACAAGGACATATGATACGAGGCAAGCAGTTGCGCATATTAACCGTGTAGTAAGAATTTAGCAATCACCTACACCTGCACTCCATATGCAAATGCAATACGGAGTATCAAAGGAAATAACAGCCGCATGCCGGGATACGACACCAGTTTTGATCCCCAGTTTCTGATTAGGCAGGATTGGATGCTGGATGCCGAGATGACAATCGTAGTGATTATGTAGTTATTACCACTTCATTCCGACGGCTCAGACATGTCGTTTACTCGATTACTCTGACCAGCCTAGCTCCAAATGCGCTGATTGACCGACTCTACTAGAGTTTCCCGCGACGGAGCTGGAACAAATCGGAGGCATAGGAAGGAACCTGCCGTTTGTCTCACGGCTATTGACAACGTTCCCATGTGGTGCGGGCGAACTCCGGCGACTCATGAGAGGGGACCATGGTTCTGAATGAATCGAGGGAACTGTACTTCGTAGTACATACTCTCAAGACTCGATCGTCTTTCTCTCAAGGCCGGGAATGTAGCCTGTTCGGTTATAGAGACGGGAAAGCAACACGAGCAATTATCACTTTAATATAAAAAAGGATATTAGAGTGAGCTATTATTCCTCCGGAGGAAGAATATGGTCCGAACCCTGTCCCCGGAAGCGATTGACTACGGAGTACGGAGTACGGAGAATGCAGACTACTTAGGAAAGAAAGATCGTGACGAGTGACGACTGACGAGTAAATGGACCAAGAGGCTAAACGGAGTTGACTGGAGTCGACGGTGTGTTTCGAAATCTAGAAGAAACAGCCGTTAGACTAGAGTAGGTGGCCTAACCTGACTACTCCATGGGTAATATCTGACTGAGATCTTAGTCGACGATGACTAGATACCCGATGATCCCTGACGTTATCACATGCGAGACGGTGGATAGAAGGTTCAAATTGAAAGTTTGCAAGTTGGTGACTTGTGGCTGGCGGTGATGAACCGTTTGTACTTCGCATTGCGTACTCCATAGCAGCTAGCTTCTATATGCTGATCATTCAAACGTTCGTATGTACTCATTCTTTGAATCGGATTATTCGGTGAAGTGGAATCTCGCACTGCTTAGATGCCAAAGTATTAGCCTTTTAAGCGTTCTAGCTGGGAACCAGAGCAAACGATCAAAGTTGTGGACTCGCAAATGTATTGTTGAGGTTGTGATGGGCCGTGGAAGTTGTGGTTCCGTGACTTTTCGTCTAGACCCCGTTTTCGTAGTAGACTAAGCATCGACAGGCTGTTTGCTTCCGGAAAACTGGGGTGCTTCCGATGGGCCGTAGAGCCGGCAATTCTCATGGGAGTCGGTTACTGTCCTGGCTTTTGAAGGATTAGGCAGAATGACTGGATAATTCATGTGAAATTATGATCATCTTAATCAATAGAAACATGCGTTGCTCTTTTTACCTATCTATGCCAGATGAAGTGCCTAATTTTTGATGCATGAAATCTATGTATCAATTCTTCAGTATGCACCGTGCAGAAACATTATCCGAGTCACTCAGGTGACTCGAAATGGTTCCAAATTCCGAGGCAAGCTGCAGTAAAATATTTCAGAGCACTTAGCAATTATTATTATGATTATAGGGAGATATTATTACCATCGTTCATCCTAAGTTACTGAACTAGACTAGAAGGCATCCAAAGGATCCAATAATGCTGCCCAATTATAATCATAGGCAGCCATATCCATCGAATGGCCAGAAAATAGCGCAGGGAAACGACGGATCTGGGCCTCTGGAGACCGGGGCGGATTGACTTCTTCCATTTTTCGTTCTACAAACCTTCGATTGCCCACCCGTCGAATTGGGTACGCAGCATTTGAAGGCCTTGGCCCCATGGAACCCCGACCAGTACCTATCACTTCATGTTCCAATGTCTGTCTAAAATATAGATCCATATGCTGGATAGTATGAATAACCGTAATCATAGAACAACCCTTGATTAACAACATTCATGTCTTACTGTAGTTATATGTGTGCACTGTATTCTGTATGCCCCTCTGTTACTTCATATACCCTTACTAGTCAATACTAGTCTGACAATACCGGATCCCACTTCTTTGCCCTTGAGATTCAATGGGTCATTGGGCCTCCTGCTCTGTTCGGCAATCCTCCACCGCTCCATGACAATACCATACGCTCTGCTACCATTCTCCCCAGGTCTCCTTCCCATCTCCCTTAAAGCCTTCCGATATGGCTGGAAACAGCAAAAGTTCCGGATCAAGTACCTCTCTAAATAATGTTCTAGAAAGACGCTACTTTGTAGACTATCGTGGACTTGGAAGTAGACAAGGAGGATACTATGCTACTTCAAATCATCGTAGGCAAATAAAAAAGGAAAAAGCCTTAGAATTTAGTAGAAGTGGATTGATCCATCAATCGAACTAATTCCTACTTAGCATCGCAGCTATCCATTATTCTTCTTTGGCTTCTCCAAGAAATTGTTTTTATTTTTCTTTATAATTATTTATTATTATATTATTATCATCGTCCGCCTCTCTACTCCTTCTAAATACTTTCTACTGCCGCTCTCAGTCGATACTATCAATCTATCTATCCATCTTCTGGCCTGCAAGCTGGCCTTCGCAGCCTCAGTTACTGCGGCTTCTCTAATTCCAATCAATCCATTCACATTTCACAGCCATTCCTGGTTGGGCTGATCTCGTTCTAGTCCAGTCCCTTCTTCCCCATTTGCACAGTAGTAGTGCATACTCTTCCCTCCGCACCGTCTATTGTTATCATCGCCCTGCGTCATTGCCACTCGCCATCACCACCTCTCTCCACCTTGAGAAGCATGTCTAGCAACAAGAATGGACTGAAATGGTTGCCCAATATTGCTAGACGTTAATCTTCCATGGAGATGGACTTCATTGTGAGTAACCTTTTTCCGCCTGGTTTTAGTGTCCTTTGCTCCGTTTCGGCGCATGTGTGTTTTATATACCGACCATCGCCTCCCTTCATATGTGGCGCTGCGTCAACATTGCGCGCATCGCATTATATCATCATGCTGGCAATGGATACGCCTCGCTTCTCACTGCAACTCGCCTTTCTGTACACTTGCTATATGCTTGTGACCTTTCCCATACCTGTCCTGCGTTCTGGGTGCTCATGGAAGCTTTGAATCTGACAAAGACTCGGTGCTGACAATGCCACTCTACCAGCTCTCTTTAACGCATTTCTGCGAAGTGCATGGTCCCACTTCGATCATTTGTTCGCAGGTCCTACCCTTTTCATGCTCGCAATGCTATCCTGATACCTACGAATTCTCTCCCGACGATACCCCCGCGACTTCTCACGATACCCGGTCCTCTCATGGCATGCGCAACCGCGTCGGCGACGCCAGGGATACCAAGTCGACGAAACGTCCAGACGCATCCAGCGCGACGACCGACAAATCTCCCAAGATCGAAGATTCGCCTTATTTCCTGAAGAACCAACCAAACTCGACCGAACCTTCCAAGTTGAATATCCTAGGGGGAGCTGAGGGTGATACTTGCGCCAGCTGTAGCTTGACTCTGCCCGACGATGTGAGTAAGCAGCTTCCCCCGGGCGCTCCAGGAACCGCCAGTCGCGACGGCAAAGGAAGGAACGGCAGCCCGGTTTTGCGATCCAGAGAAGTCGTCTACTCTTGCGGCACGAGCCATTCCGACGGTGACGACAGTGCGCACGATCTACACGGTCATGGCTCTCTTCCCGAATCCGTCCACTCGTCCTCTGTCGCCTCCGATGCTTCGTGTCACACTCACATCCTCACATATCTATCACTCCGTGGGCCTCCGAACCCATCAGACTATGCACTACTCCGTCGCTCCTCCATCCGTACTCTCAGCTGCGAGCTTCTCCCTCGGGGCCTTTCCTCGGGACCTCTGTGTTTCGGTGATGCGACTGCCGGCTATACTATCGCATACGTCTTCCGCCTACCCGATCCCATGGCTCGCGGCAAAAGGCGTAGCTATGCGCTTGTCGCGTTGGCCGGCAAGGATGCAGGCAGGGCCTTCCGCGCGTGTCCGGTGATATGGCGTGCTTTTGGGAGAATCGCAACCGGCATCGTCAATTCGGCCGAGAAATACCAGGAGGAGGAGGCAAAGCGCCTGGAGGAACAAAGTGAGGGAGCGAACCGGGCCAACAATCGGCAATATACTCCCGTCTCTTCCTTTCTCACCGGCCGCAGAGTCGATCCGGATGGCCAGCCCCGCAGACTTGGTCAGATCCGGGCGCGGAACCTCTCCGAAATCGTGGGTAATCAGTACATCTTCGCCGAAATACACGCGCACTTTGTTGCTCTTTTGCAACAGCTCGGCTCAATGTTTGGGGCTGTACCAATCTCGGAAGAACGATTCATTTGCAGCACACTAGGCGACGACGTCGATGTTAAAGCGCGACGCGGTACGTTGGTTGATGAGGGGAAGGATTCGACAACCAAAGGCCAGTCACAGAGCGACTTTGGAATATCTGGTCTGAATTTGTCTTCAGGCCCTAAGCCCATCCCTATCGCCCCTCGTCGGACTATCATTGCTTAATAGCGTGAAGCTGTAGCTTCAACTTGAGTACTTACTCTATCCTCACCTCTTTCCTACATGGCCTGGCTCTCGAGAACAACCACGGCCGATGACCACTCGATACGATTCTCCTACCTTGCATACTGCCGGCTTTTCCTTCGTCTGATTTTCGGATTGCAACATAGACTATGGCGTCCTAATACATGGAACGGAGTTCATGGTACAATTACGGGTTTCGGTTCTCTCTCTCTTTACGTCCTTGTTTACCTTCATGTCTTCTTCTATTGCTCTTTTCTTTCTCGCATCCTCATCCACACTTTTTCTCCCCGAATGTGTGGACAGGTCACATGTCACTCTGGGCGGATACGTGATATTTTTACCTTGATTCCCATTCGCTGTCTTCTTACTTATTCTGTTTTAATGTTAATTACGAAGGAAGGGAGGGATTTGATTGCCAGCGCTTGGTTCCTCACGATGTGAATGTGAATGTGAACGTCAATGTCTTTACGAAGCGAAGCGCTTACCACGTGAGAGATGAGACCATGTTTGCTATGCATCATGCCACACGCCTCTCGTGTATTCTATGTCAATGTCAGTGTTAGCTGTCTCCCTCGCCTACCTTCTCTGTTCGGGGTTATGAGTAGATCAGATCAATACATGTGATCGTCGTGGATATCTTGCTTGGTCTTTGTATTCGTAGGGTAGATACTGCGTCGAATGCGGACAGCGTAGCGTAGGTTACCGTAGCGACATCATACTGCCTTGTAGATTCTGATTTTTCGGGCATTAAGTCCTACTTACAAGGCAGAAAGTGTGGAGCAGACATATAATGACCATTTAGATCCGTGTATGCGCGAGAACTAAACTGACCTCGACGGTAGAAGAAAAATATATACCACGAATGCAGGCCCAGACCCCTTTAACCAGTTCAAAGATTCAACAACCAAGGACACCGTAATGAAGCTTGCTACCAATAACATATTCCCGCGAGGCACCGTCAGCCCACAAACATTATATTAGAAAACCAGGAACATATCCACATCCACATCCATTTGCGGCCGTAAAAGACATGAGATCCTCATCCTTATCGCCCTGTGATGTAGTCTTTGTTTTCGATCGTCACACTCTTCGTCATATGGCTGACCTTGTAGACACCGACAAGTCGTGAGGCAAGCTCGAACTACTTGTTATTAGCCTTTTATGCAGGGAATAACTGGGGGATGGACCGCTGCTTACCATGTTGTTTCTCAGCGAGATGACAATGAATTGCGCGTTCTTGGTCCTCTCCTTGATGTAAGAGGCCACAATGGAAACCTGTGGAACATAAGTTAGTGAAAACGGTCCAGTCGGTCCAGTCGGTCCAGTCCTGGGCAATGGATGTACTCACGTTTCTAAAGTCCAAAGCAGCATCGATCTCGTCCATCACATACAGAGGAGTGGGCTTGTAGTGGTGCAGCGCAAAGACCAGCGCCAAACTAGAGAGCGTCTTCTCACCACCAGACAAGTTACCGATATTCTTCCAGCTCTTCTTCGGAGGCATGACGGAGAACAAGATACCCTCCGAGAATGGATCTAGCGAGTCGACCAGTTCCAGCTCAGCGTTACCTCCCATGGTGATCATCTGGTACATTTCCTTCAGACGCAAGGAGATAATGCCGAATCCCTCCATGAACCCATTCAGACGAGCGGATCGGAGACCGTCAAGTCGAGCCTTGGCGCTATCACGAGATGCCAGCGCCGTGGCCAAGTCAGCGGCGCGAGACTCATGCTCAGCCGCTCGGCGGCGATACTCCTCGATCACGGACAGGTCAACGGATGCGTTCTGGGTCTTTTCCTCGAGGGCAGCAATGACTGCCTTCAGAGACTCTTTGTTCATTTCTGAGAGCTCATCCTTGGTGTACATCTGGAGCTCAGTAGGCTGCTGCTCCTCACCCAGATCGCTCACGTTCTGCAGCGTGAGTTTCGAGAGTTTCTCGGACCAGTATCGCTGGCGCTTCTCGTTCTCTGTCAATGCCTTCTGATTCTCTTCCAGCTTGTTGCGCATCTCGATCTCTGTGGCTCGGGTTTCGTTCAATTCAGCCACTTTCTCGTCCAATTCTTGCTTGAGGGTCTTGAGTTCTCCCTTCTTCGTCTCCAAGGCCTGGCGGAACGTGTTAGTCTAACCGCTCTCAAAATGGTCACTGCTGCACTCTTACCTCTTGTGCCTCTTCCACTCGTTGCTTCCAACCTGATGCGTCACTTGCTTGGTTCTCCACGTCAGCGTCCAGCTTCTCGAGGCCTTCCGCAACCTGTTCCAGCTCTCTTTCCGCTTCCGCGCGAGCCTTCTGGTGCTTCATGATCAGCTTCTCATTCTTGGATTTTCCAATTTCTGCATTAGAAATCTCTTCTGCGAGGAGGTTGATCTGTTCCTTTAGCCCATCGACCTTCGCCTTTTGACTTCTCAGCCTAACACCACCAACTTCCATGATCTTGTTTTGGAGAGTCTGGATTTCTTCCTCAATCCCGCTCTTTTGAGCTCGGAGATCTTCGATCTCTTCCTCAAGGGCGGTAATTTGGGCCTCAAGATGCGCAGCCTGGTTGGCGTCAGCCTTGGACGGCTTGTGTGCGACGCTCAATTCCTTGACTCTCCGCTGAGCGTCTGCTAAACTGCGATTGGCGCTCTCAATCTCGATCATGATCTTCTGAATCTTCGTCTCGATACGAGGGATCTCTTCAGACTTTTCCCTGATGGCGGCCTCCACGTGCTTTTGTTTATTCTGGAAGTTCTGGAACTTCCTCTCCATCTCTTCGAGGTCGGATTCTAGCTTGGAAACCTGCTCCCTGCTCACCTCAGCCACTTGCTTCGAGGACATACCACCTCGTGCCACTCGAGTGCCACCTCCGCTCATGGTTCCAGACACGTCGATCAGCTGCCCGTCAAGAGTGACTACTCTCCACCGTCTAGCACCGTAAGCAATGCGGTTGGCCTGCTCCAGATCTTTCGCGACCAGTGTGTTCTGCATAACACTGTAGAACGCTGGCGCAAACTTCGGATCCTTGGGCTTGACCAGGTCAAATAATCTTGGTACACTCTCGGGAGTAAAGATTGGAGACATGTCGCGTCGGGGAAGACGATCGAGCAGAATGAAATTGGCGCGGCCGAGGTTGTTTTTGCGCAGATAATCTATACATTGCTGACCGACCTCGACTGTGTCAACCACCATATTGTCCAATGCAGAACAGGCAGTCGATATAGCAACATCGTATTTCTCGTCGATTGTTCCAAGGTTACCAAGGCGGCCATGGAAACCATCAATACGACCTGACTCCTTGAGACGCATAAGACCAGACAGAACACTGCCCCGGTTCTGGGTGCTTGCGAGGCTAGCTTTGGCCTCCTCGGCCTTCTGTCGGGCGCTTGAAACATGCGCACGAACCTCAGTCTCTCTGCTGGTAAATTTTTTGAGATCTTGTTTCAGATTGGCGACTTCATCTTCGAGACTAACTTTTTGAGCCTTCCGCTCCTCAAGATCCGTTTGCTTGGTTGCCAGCGACTCCTCGATAGCTGCGACCTTGGTCTGCGCTTCTTCTAGCTGTACAGCCGCCGCATTGCTTCGTTCACGGAGGATGTCGAGCTCACTTTGGGCCACAGCGACAGCGGAAAGCTTCTGGTTGATCTTCTCATCCCATGGTTCCAAGGACTTCTGCTTAGCAGCTATTTGATCAGAAAGTCCCTGAGTCTTGCCTTTCAAGCCCTCTCGAATGGTGGACAGCTCTTCCTCCTCTGCCTTCATCTCCTCTTCAAGCTCGGCAGTCTCAGCCGTCTTTTTGTTGATATCATCCGTGTGTTTCTGCACCAAGCTTTCGCATTCGGATGCGGCAAGACGAGCAGCCTGCATGGCCTTCTCGAGTTTCTTCTGCTTGCCCAACAAAAATTTCTTCTTCTCTTCGAACTTGACTGATTCTTTGTCGTACTTCGCCATCTCCTTCATCAGGCCCTGCAGCTCCTTCTCCAAATTCTCGTACTCCCGCGTACCACGCTTGTAAGCCTTCTCCAGTTCTTTGATACCAGATTCGCTACCCTCATGCTTCTCGAGCTCCATATTCAAGAGCTCTTGCATCTGCAGGATCGCTTCTTGAGTTACCCGAATATTGTCAGCGCACTCATCGATGTAAATCTGGTAAAGGGCCGACTGCTTCTGGGCCAACTCATTCTCGTCCTGCATGTAGGCCAAAGCTTTGTTCTTCTTGTCTTCCAACGCGGTCTTCTCCTTCTCGACGTGCTGAACACGATTGTTCTTTTCAACACACACATCGTTGAGCTGTTCCAATTCAGCTGCTGCCTCCTCAATGGGAGCCTTGTATTTGGAAGTGCCGATGATATCTTCGAGATACTCGAGCAGTCCGTCATCGTGTTCGTTTGCGGCCTTGGGCTTCATCTGAGCGATTGACTCGACTTCACCCTGAAGGATGAGAAACCGCTTGTGGTCAAGATCAATACCTCGCTCTCGAAGCAGAGTCGTTACCGCGGTGAAGTTTGTCTCCTTGTTATTCATGTAATATTTGCTGGTATTGTTCTTGAATGCTTTGCGGGAAATCATCAGTTGGGAATCTGGGACGACTTCGTGTTCTCCACCTGGCAGATCGAGGATTTCCTGAAAGTGAACCTCGACTTCACAGAATGGTAGGTTGGGGAAGTTCGCGGAGTTGTGGATCAGAGCCGATATTTTGCCCTGTCGCATTTTGCTTGCTCGAAATCCAAATACGAACAGCAACGAATCGATGACATTAGATTTGCCGGATCCATTGGGCCCGACAACAGAGGAGAATGAGGCATGGAAAGGACCTACAATCTGCTTCCCTGCGTAACTCTTGAAGTTTGTCAGAACCAGGTGGGTTATAATCAATCGGGGCTTGGGTCCAGATGGCTCTTCTGGTTCAGGGGCTGCCAGATTGCGTGACTTCATAACAATGTCCATCGGTCTCTCCAGGATCGTCGAATTTGGGTTGATGATGGAGATCTGGGACTTCGGCTCTTCCGACGGCTTCGCTGGTGTTTGATTTACCGCAGATTGGGTAATATCGGCGAGCGGAGACACGCCTTTTCGCGAGCGCGGCTCTGGTTCGGGCGAGACCGAGGGCCCTGGAGTTGGCAATGAGGACTTGTCCGGATGGAGCGTGGAAGAAACCCGACTCTTGCGGGGATGAGCCATACTTTTTCTTTTCAGAGCTGCAGCCGCATTCTGTGAAGGAGACTCGGGTTCCTCTTCCTTGGGGACCATAGAGTCGCCTTCCTCGTTTGCATTGCTGATCTCTGTGGCATCCACTTCCTCTGCTTCTGTCGACCGTCGGGTTTTTCGTACCTTGCGCGCGGTGCTGGGTGTTGTCGCTTCAGTCATCGTTCGCCGCCGCGAGGCGCTCTTTGCTCTTTTAGCGGGGACAGGAGTATAGTCTTCTTCCTCATCTTCGTCGTCCTCGTCGTCGTCGTCGCTGCGGTTGGACGCAGGTGGGGTCACATTGCCAGGATCTTCTGACTCGGATGTTTCCTCAATCACGTAGCTCCTCCGGGGAGCAGAGCGCCGAGACGGCCTGGCTCTTGCTAGCGAAGATGCCATTATGTCGTAAAAATGAAAGTGGTATCAGAAAGCCTCATGAAGGCAAATGATGGGATGATCGCTTGTTAAGATGTTTTCGACAAGCGTTGGTAGTGGAGGAGCGGGTTGTTTACCTCCTCACCTGAAACGGAAAGGCGTTGTTTTCTGCCATAACAACATCAAACAAAGCAGTGTCACGTGATCTACCGCCTCCACGTTCACCTTGATTGCCTGTAATTTAGCTGTAAGATACCGTCATTTGAGCTGCAGTGTTACGCCTCTGCCCAAGTCGCCGATAAGAGCGGAAGACCAACAGTGAGCCAACACCGTCATTGCAACTCATCCTGGTGCGATCAACATGGGTGCTTGGGATGATTTCGACAGCATCTTCTACTTCAATAAGAGCTTTACCTACGATGACAGAGTCATTGAACAGATCCTTTCCAACCGTCGCGCACTAGGGAACCAACTGTTTGCCGACCGACTCTTGGGATTGCTCGGTGTTCAAGCTGGTAGGCAGTTCGCTTCGTAATTGGAGCACGAGAGAGGCATACTGACGTCGATAACTGCCAGTAAAACAACTTTACCCTCCAAGATCGAATGCGGATCTTCGCGCGCTCGTTAATCACATTGTCTCGTCCGCGCTGGACATCCATCACAAGCAAGCATTGCTCTACTACATCCTGAAGGACTGTCGTGCAGCGAGCGATGCCGCTTCCCAATTTGCGCGCCGATGCCACCTGCCAGAGAAATACAGATTATTCATTGAAGGCCTCTGGAACCTGGATAGATTAGAACTGAGGGTATGTCCACGTCTACACGCACCTATCTCATCTTCTGACGAACGCGCGCAATCATAGCGAGCGATTGAATACCTGACTGAGCCCTCAATCATTCCCACTTTCCCCGACGAAATCCTTTATGTCCTGACCCTTCCGCACCTCCCAAAGCATGATGACAATCTTGCTATGGCCTATTATCTCACCGTGACCCCGCCGTTGGCGTCTGAGAAAGTACAAAAAGCCTTTTTCGACATACTTTGCCGTTCCAGCATAACAGAAGCGTTCTATTTCACAAGGAAGCGGGACGAGTCCCTTCGCCGCGCTTATCTTGAGCAGCTTATCGAATTTGTTCATAAAACCAGTCCTGGGCAAATGCGAAGCCAAAGAGCCATGGAATTGATCAGTCTTCCATTGGACAACAAGGAAGAAGAGTGGTTTGAAGAAGCGCTACTTCACGGACGCGCAAAGACACTGCACGGTGCGAAGGATACGGCAATGATGCGACGATTTGCAACTGGCAAGTTGGATGGGCTTTCTACAGAACTAGAATCACTAGGCGGAAAGAAGATCGATGGACTGAACTGGGATGCCCTCAGACAGAGTGTGAAAAATACTCACACATCGGTTCCCGGCGCTGGCGGTCAACCTTGATGGAACAGGTCGTCATGGAAAAGCGCTCATGAAAACACTATCATGCATGGATGCAAACGTTCTGTTACAGGAGTTCAGAGGGATTCAACTTTTTCTTTTATCAATAAAAGTAGATACAGTGATACCAGAATAGTAGAAGAGCCAGCGATAAGCAAAGTTACGAATTTGGACGGATTGACCTCAG
Source organism: Scortechinia acanthostroma (assembly GCA_011319215.2). Classification (NCBI taxonomy): domain Eukaryota; kingdom Fungi; phylum Ascomycota; class Sordariomycetes; order Coronophorales; family Scortechiniaceae; genus Scortechinia; species Scortechinia acanthostroma. The sequence continues at coordinate 81,139 of JAABUG020133841.1, forward strand.
TAACTGGTGAAGTCATTGTAAAAATTACTCCTTAAATCCACTGTCAATGGTCATTGTCGAGGGGATAGGTTAAGGTCTATGTCGGTAGCAAGTAGGTAGTGACTTGAGGTGGGATTCACACTCGCCCTTTCTTCTTGGGAAAGACTCCGGGTCGGTAAAATGTATTGTCACCGCAGGTAAATGCTATCTTCGTCTTTAACAAAGATACCATCCATCTCAAAACAGAGCTTCCATAATCATCTCAATTAATATTCTCCTTGCCAGAAATCACGATACATACAACGTCGAGCGTGATGAATTAGCCAGAGTGATCTGTAGGCCTGAAATTCAATCTACATCCATCAGGGCACGGTTTCCTACTGGCGTTGCTCTTCCGCGATCACTTGGCGCGATCCCAGAAAAGAAACATCATGGTTGTCTGTACTTTCTTCCAGCAAGGCAGATGCAGATTTGGAGGTATTTAGCTGGTCTTAACCTCGTTTGAAGAAAGTCTTGCTAATCATTGTCACAGACCGATGCAAATTTGAACATCCAGGCCAGCCAACATTAGGGTCTAGCAATCGGTTTGGAGCCCTCGCTGGCGGAGGAGGTTTCGGAGGTATGCATGTTCTTTGATTCTGTTCTGCGCAATGGACAAGCAAGCTGTTGTTATCATGTCTCTGCGATCAGCACTGGCTCTACCGTAATTCTATGGCCTGCATCCATCCGATCCAGTGCCTGTTACCCTCTTCGTCTTCGATCGAAGTCTGCGCCTGCTGTTCCTTGATTTTTCTTCTTTGTCTGCCATCCCATTGACTCGTCCCCTTGAGACTATTCTATGTGATGTTTCCTGTCGCGATGTCCTTGCGTCGTGCTAATGGTAAGCAAAGGTCGTTCTGCGCCTCAAGCCCAACAACCCGTCAAGTAAGTATGATCTCTGCGAATACCGTTTCAATCTATCTAATAGTACCCCAGCTATGGTATTACTGCAGAGGATATCAAAGTCGACTTGACCGCTGGTAAAGGACTGCCAGAATGGATATTCTCTGCCTATGGACCCGGCCGAAACGCGCCGAGGCAGCTGTTCGGTGGGCCTCAGCGGGAGCAGAGTTTTGAAGAATTACGACTGCGTCATTACGAAGCTGCAGCAGCAGGAAAAGTCGAGGTCGCTGTCCAAGAAGCTCAAGCTTTGTACGCAGAGTCGGTAAGGCAGATGGAGATGGCTTTAAATGATGTTGATGGCGCTGTCAAATACATCCTCGACGGGACCAACGAACATCCGAATCGGATCGACATTACGGAGGGCAAGACAGGCCCTGCTGCTGGTCAAGGTGCTTCCGCGTTACAACCATCGCCATTTGGGCAACCAGCTGCCGCGACACAAGCATCTGCATTTGGTCAACCTTCGGCATTAGGCGGCGGCGGCGCCTCAGGGTTTGGCAAGCCGGCTGGATTGGGGCAACCATCGGCCTTTGGTCAACCCTCTGCTCTAGGGCAGACATCTGGCTTTGGACAACCCAGTGCTTTGGGTCAAGGTTCCCCGTTTGGAAAGCCCTCAGCGCTAGGTGGGCAACCTGCATTCGGCAAACCTGCGTTTGGTCAGCCGGCATTTGGCCAGCCGTCAGCGCCAGGAACAGGGACAGGAGCATTCGGTCAGCCGAGTACCACATCTCCCTTTGGTCTATCGGGTCAAAATCAGGCCCTGGGCGGCGGGTTCGCTCAGGCTGCTGGAGCAGCAACTGCCTCCCCATTTGCACAAGCTGCTGCTGGCCAACAGCCTGCGGCAGCTCCTGGATTTGGTCAACCTTCGACAACGACACAAACGTCAGCAACGCCCTTTGCACAGCCTGTACAGGCGCCATCGCCATTCGGGCAGCCTCAAGCGCCGTCGGCTCCTTTTGGCCAACCCGCTGCAGCCCCAAGCCCCTTCGGAGCTGCGGCTCAACAGGCAGCTCCGTCACCTTTTAGTCAACCTGCTGGAGGATTTGGTCAAGCAGCTCAAGCGGCCCCTGCCGCCGCAGCCCCTGCTCCTACAGCTGTTGCAGCCACCGGCCCTCCCCCCGCGATCAAGGTTTATCCAAATGAGTTGAACCCGATTCCACCTCTAAGTGGGCAGACGGTCAAGGATCCTATGACGCAGAGACTATCAATGTGGAAAGGTCAACCGGTGAAGTACCTTGACAATGTCCCATGCTATCTTCATCCTCAAGACCGTCAAACGTATGTTCGCATCTTTTTCCCGGATGGACCGCCGGATCCAGCGAGCCTAAGAGATGCGCACGGCAAACCGGAAGAATACACACCGGAAGTCACGGAGAAATATGAATTTTTCCTGAAGAATGGCTACTTCAAAGACGGCGTTATACCCAGCGTGCCTCCAAAGTCGGAGTGGGTGAGCTTCGATTTTTGATCACATTTGTTAATGGGCTTTTTATTATGGAGCAAGCACATATGTGCCGTTCATGTACTACATGTTTATCTTGAGGATCACACTACACTTACTTTCTCTATGGGTTTGATGCCATGAGTTGGGCGGCGCTTGTGGTTCATTGGGCTCGGATGCGAAGACTACATTTTTACTACGTTCGGTTGGACTACGAGGATATTATAATCAGTTAAAGGGAGGAGACCTCTCCGTTTTGCAATTTTTCCCATTTTTGATTCCAGGTTTTAACGGGTATCAACGATGCCTCAGTAGAAGCCTTCCGGCGTGAAGATAACAATCCACTCAGCAGCCCAACGAGCACAGCGCCGGTGCCATCCCAGTTAAGGGTTGACACAAAACCCTCCCTGAACCCAACTAGATTGAAAAGATCTAGGCGGCAATGGTAACCTCAACCTCAACACCAGCCTCGATGTTGATGATGATCTGCTTGACGGTCTCAGTAGGGGCAAGGAGGCTATCGCTCGTTAGCAGTCCGTCTCATAATCAATCCTGAAGATAAGGCGGGAGCTTACTCGATAAGACGCTTGTGGATGCGCATCTCGTACTTGTCCCAGGTCTTGGAACCCTCACCGCAAGGAGTCTTACGGGTGGAGATGTGCAGGGTCTTGGTGGGCAGACGGACAGGGCCCTTGACCTGGAGGGACTTGGAGCGGGCACGGTCGATCAGCTCGGAGCACACCTTCTCGAGGGAGGCGACCTTGCGAGAGGTGAGGGTGATGCGGATCTTGTGGACCTTCTATATGGCGGGAAAAGAAACGGTTAGTTATGTGTATGCGCGATTGTGGGCTGTCTTCACTGAGATTACAAACTCAGGTATCAAGAAGATTGAAGATTGAACGTACGGGGCCCTCGCCGAACTCCTTCTCAGGCTTCTGGAAAGACATCTTGGTGATTGTGCGGTGGGTTGACCGGGATTGACTGAGATGCTATAGAACAGATTCAATTAGTCTATTTGTTGAACAGAAACAAGGCAGAAACGGAAAAAAGGGCATACCTATATGAGGCTAGTTGCCAATCAAGACCTGAACTTCAAGGTTCGGTAAGGTGATGATGGCCGTTGAATACTATCGTGAAATGCGACAGACGTTTGAATCCAAGGTATTTTTTTGATCGTGTCTTTAGCGTCTCTTGTGCGGGCAGATTGTCTTGGCGCTCGGCTATCTCAAGCTAGTCCCAGTTGGGAAACCGCCTCAGTATCCGTCTGTCATCATCATCGGAAACCGTATTGGGAGAAGTGGTATTATGACGCCAGGTTATGCGACGGCCGTTGATGATTGTGATGATTAGATCTGTTGTCTTCTTCTTAATTTGAGCTGTTTCTTCTCTTGTTGCTTTATCTCGACGCATATTTGAGCTGCGCTATCATGGACAAATTACCGCCTCTCGCACCAGTCCCGCCGCCCGCAGTACAGAGGAGCATATCACATGATGAATGGGAGTCATTCCTGGATGCATGGATTCTGCTCCTAGGGATACGCATCGAAGCTTCTGACTCGGTATTCAAGGAAGTCGTCGCCAAAGATGAGTCCACAAGCGGCTTTTTATCTTCCTTCTATCAACAGCTCGCCACGACGAATGAGCCTGGGCTGCGGACGGGGGCGAAGGCACGAACATTGCGGAAGCTTTGTTTCTTGTTGACGAGGAGACTCCTTCTGGACGCGCCTACTTCACCTTCTGAACTACTAGATTGGAATGTCCTCGGTGCTATGTGCAGTTGTTACCCGTCAAGCTCGGCTTTGAGGAGGTTGTTGTCCGAAGCATGGGATAGACACCATGAGGCAATAACACCCAGTCTCGAGAAAGCAAAGTCCTCAGTTATCAGGCGACTCTCAATACCTTCACCAAAAAATTCGGAAGTAATGTTTGACATCCGCCTGTTGACGATATTGTCTTCTGCACTTCCTCCCTGCGGCCAGGTGCTCATGGCTGGTTCTGACTTCTTAGATACTCTCTCTGAGGCGTATCAGTCCGAGAAAAGAGTCGATTTCCGCAAGGTTCTTGTAGCGAATGTCTACGTTGGCTTGACCTCCTTGTTGAAAGGAACCAAGCCGAACTTGTCGTTGCTTCTGGATCAATTGTTCAGCTTAAAAGCCAGCGCTGGGGTGGGCACTCCAACGGCAAAGAGAGAGCCCACAATACTTTCAGATCTAATCTGCAGCTCGGATCTATTAGCCCGGCTGGAGAGGTACTTGATAGTGCACCCGCAAAAACGGGGTCAAGATCTACTATCCAGCTTACGTTCGTATCGGGATGAGTCCAAAGCATTCCACCACCGGTATCAAAAGCAAAGGAAGAAGACGGACAAAGGCAAAGGTCATGTTTCAGATCTTCCTGCTATCGGCGATATGCATATCCACAGGATGTCCCTCGTGACACCGGTGCAAGATCTTTTCCCTGATCTGGGCTCAGGGTACATCGTCAGATTACTCGATCACTACGGCGACAATCCGGAAACGGTCGTCGCACACCTTCTTGATAATTCCCTCCCACCTGAACTGCAAGAACTCGATCAATCCGAGCAACTCCCCGTCTCGCAAACGACCGCCCGCCACGACCCTCTACCCCCACACTCAACTCCCCCGGAAATCCCATCACCCCCCGCCCCAGCCCCAGCCCGCAAGAACATCTTCGACACCGACATCGACCTCGCAGAACTAGCCCGCTCAGCCGATCAAGCCACCCAAGGCAAAGGGCAACTGCGCTTCGGCCGCGGAGACCCAGCCCTAACCGCAGACGCCATCCTAGCCGACCGCACCCAGCACGCCGCCAACAAAGCAGCCATCATGTCCGCACTCGCAGCCTTCGACTCCGACGACGACGAACACGACGACACCTACGACGTCGCCGACGTAGGCGGCACAGTCGACGGCCTAACAGCGCCCACAGACGCCGAAGCCGACACTATCATCCGCACCCGCCGCGCCGAAGACCTCGACATGACCCTCTTCAACGCCTACAAGGCCAACCCCGCCCTGTTCGCCCGCGACTCCGCCACACGCCGCTCCCAGCCCCGCGCATCCCTCAAGCGCGAGACCGGCATGACCGACGAGGCTATCGAGGGCTGGGGCGTGATGCTGGCCCGAGATTCGAAGCGTTTGGCTAAGTTGGAGGATCGGTTCGCGATGGCGGCTGGTGGGCCTGGCGGCGCGTTGGCGCAGCCTGAGCTGCGGCCGACGGCGTACAGGAAGCCTGGACCTAGGGAGGATGGGGAATCGAGTGACACCGATCAGCCCAGTTCTTCTGGAGGCAGAGGACGTGGTCGCGGTGGTCGAAGAGGGGGCGGGGGCGGCAGGGCTCGCGGAGGAGGGCCTTCTGGAGAGCAGAATCCCGCGGTAGCTCAACGAAGGAAGGAAGAAAATAAGGCTAGCAGGGCGAATCACAATAGACGGCAACAGAGAGCCAGGAAGATTGCCCGGGGTGGTGGCATGCCGGGTTGAGGTTACGAAATTATGCGAGACAAGGAACAGTCTACCTGTGTGTCCCTTATAAACTGTACATACGAATGCATAGCATGTCTTAGCGACAACATTTCAATAAGTCATCTATGCTAACGATGAAAAAGGAACTTGTATAGCGCTCTCTTCACAGTGCTAGCAATCGAGTGCCAGCTCTGATGCCATTGTTTAGCGGCGTCAACACAAGGAAGAAGCATAATCTCATTAAAAGTTGCTCGACCAAGCCTCGCAAGCATAACACACAGGACCAAACCCAAGCTTGAGACAGCCGCCGACGATGGGAAATCTACAATGACAGTGCAAATGCATGAAACCGGCCATCTCACTTGGGGATGACAATCTCAACCATGAGGAAGGAACAACTGCCTTCAGTGATGATGATCCGAGAAAACGCCCTGCTCGGCGCACGACTTTCTGCATTCTTCAAGGATACGGACTTGCTTCGCGACATCGCCAAGTCTGCTAATCACTTCCTTGTTGCCGTCATAGAAGGTGAACAAGGCATATGGTATGCCAGTATCGCGACAGAAGTCGATTACGAGTTGCTGGGTACGACGCAGGTTGTGACGAGGAATGCGAGGATAGAGGTGGTGAATAGCCTGGAACTGCAGTCCGCCATGGAAGAAGTCGAGCCATGTAGGGCAGTCGACATCCATGGTGGTGCGCAGCATCTTTTGCGGAAACGATTCATGGACACCCAAGTCGGCAGTCGACATGGCGAAATGGGACAGCGTGATCTGCACATGCAGCGGCGCAGTGACCATGTGAGAAACCAGGATGTAGGCTATCCGGCTGCTCCAGTCTGGAATAGAGCGGTATAGCACGCCGTAGCCGAACCAATACCAGAAGAACACCTGTCCTCCGATCTCGAACCAGCGATGCCACCAGGCAGGGCCCTTCTTTGGGGCTTGGCCGCAAAACAAGTATTCCCAGCTTAGTCGGTAGAGATTGAATCGACCAAACAAGAGGATGGGATAGTAGAGGTAATTCTGATATCGCAACATGAACTTCGCCATGGCGTCATAATGCATGACACGGTCATAGTACGTGCTTCGGAGACTCGTCAAGAAGCGATGGGATATTGCGAAGATAGGCATGTGCTCGATGTCGGGGTCGTGCTCGGGAGCATTGGTGACAATGTGGTGGACATTGTGGTTCCGTTTCCACCAGCCCAGGCTCAGGCCGCCTAAATAGTCCGCAATGATGATGCCGACGACTGAGTCGACATGGAAATGATGAGTGATGCCCATATGGCCAGCATCATGGGCTGTGAAAACGAGTTGGTGCCAGAAGCACCCTAGAAAGAAGGCCGATGGCACGTACCACCCTAGGCGAAGTAATGTGTATGACAGGGTAGCGAAAAGGGTATAGCGACAGCATTCTATAAAGTACGAAAAATAGTTGCAATTGTAAAGTCCTTCCGCGCGGATCCGCTCATTCAGCTCGCGGTATTTCCGCTTTATTTCTTCCTGAGTCGCCGTGTCGAGGGACGGGTACTTGGCGACATCAAAGACAATCTCCTCCTGAGTTCGGGCGTCAAGAAAGAAGGGTTTCGGCTCGAACCCTTCACTGGGAGTGGTTGAGACTGATGTATCCGTGGTCGCTGTCGATTTCCTTCGGCGACGGACTCCTGGTGCTTTGCTTCCTGCGTCTGCTGCATCAAATACTGGAGAAGGGGGTTGTGAGATGTCCTGATCTGTGCTGTCCTCCTCGCTTGAACAACTCTCGCCCGGGTATGGACGGAACTTCCCGCCCTGGATCGGAGGGAGGAAGTTCAACCACGGTCCCTGGATGCGACCGATCTGGTAAGACAACATTCGCTGACGTGCCTCTGGTGAATGCAACCTATACAAAGCGAATGTCAGTGGTCAGATTACGATCGTTTTGGATCGTCGGTAGACCGTACGCATTGATTTCGTCCGTCGCATCCCGTCCGACCATGTGTTTAATAGACTTGTCTCCTCCAGGGTGGAATTTGATCCACGCATCGACCTTGAGCACTCGATCGTCGAAAATAATGATATGCTTGCCATCGGCGATTTGACCTTCAATGTATCGCCGTGACAAGATTGCGTCCTTCCGCGTCTTGAAGACGGGCGTAGGGGCCGCTTTCTGTGTCTCGGCCATCCCGAGGTTGTCTTAGGCTGGATCGATAGACTCGAGCTCAGGAAAGGGTATGAATCTGGACAGACTCCAACATCGTCTTCCTGGGGAGTCGGAAAGGAAAGAAAACAACAAGGATGATCGTTATGAAGGTCCAAGACTGGAGACGTCGGAAACGGGCTGCGTCGCTATGGGGCGGAAGCGGTGACTGTGGACTGCTCCAACAGGCACAAAGTGGGGACACATGAAACGTGCTCCATTGCACTGGCGATCATCCTCCCATCCATCCATCCATCACTTTCCACATCGCACTATCTACCATAGTCTATTCATCCGATCCGTCTGTCTACGCGTCCTTATATCGTATGATCCACCATGTCAATCCCAGCGTCTACGATTGAGGTAATTCAGTGGAACCTTCACAGGTAGCTGAAATATATATCTGATTGCATTCGTACTGTTTCTGTAGGAACCTCTTTCTTTGCTGGCTCAGAGATGGCTTGAATGGGACCGGGTAAGATGATTCCGTCCTCACAAGTAGCTCCAATGACACGACAAAGTTTGCTGATCTCAAAGGCAGAATCCCGAGACACGGGCTGAAATCGAGCAGCTACAGAAGGCTGGAGCGACTGCAGAGCTCGAGCTGCGTCTTCGGCAGCGTATGTATTCTACGATATAAGTTTCTTCGCCTCTTGCACCCGCTGCCTCTAACCACACAAGAGCAGGCATTCAATTTGGAACAGCCGGCCTTCGTGGTCGGATGGCCGCAGGGTTCTCCTGCATGAACTCTCTGACCGTGATTCAGGCATCGCAAGGTTTGGCCAAATACATTAGAGATAAACACTCCGATGTTGCATCGAACGGCGTGGCCATTGGTCATGACGCTCGGCACAACTCGGCCAAATTTGCTGCACTGGCAGCGAATGCCTTCATTGCAATGAAAATACCAGTCTGGTATTATTCAGAGTCATCTTTGACACCATCAGTTCCATTTGGTGTGACGCATTTGCGAGCTGCAGCTGGCGTCATGATCACCGCAAGCCATGTATGTTCCCTCGATTTGCGCAGTGGCAAGTAGCAAAAAGGGGTCTGACACGGATTGTTTTGTCGACAGAACCCAGCACAAGACAACGGTATGCATTACCCCCCTTAGATCTTGGCTCTGATTGCTAATTGCGTACAGGTTACAAAGTGTTCTGCTCACGCTTCCCTTGATTTCAGTGGACGACGCTGACTATGACCAGGTATTTCAAGAATGGCGCTCAGATCAATACGCCAATGGATGTTGAGATCGCGCAATCGATTGAAAGCAACCTAGAACCGTGGCCGAACGCCTGGAACAGCCTTGAGCCCACGGAGTATCTCCATGCTGAAGCTCTTCAGACGATTCTGCCTCGATATACCGAGGCCGTTTGGAACTATGCTGTGAGAATCAGCCACCTCATTCGGGATAATTGACTAATAGCAGGCCTAGAAATCCACCGTCCCTAACTGGTCAAGCCCGCGACCTTTCATGTATACTCCTTTGCATGGAGTCGGCGGTCTGATCTTTCCTGAGCTATGCCGCTCGGTTGGGATAACCGACTTCGCCTCTGTAACAGAGCAAGTGGAGGCGAACCCTGATTTCCCAACGGTGTCATTCCCAAACCCGGAGGAGAATGGGTCTCTGGACCTGGCCATGCAAACAGCTGATAATGAGGGCAAAACCCTCATTATTGCTAATGACCCGGATGCAGATCGGTTTGCTGCCGCCGAGAAAGTTGAGTAAGTCGGCATGCGAAGGGCGTTCCTATATTCCTGGGAACAACACTAATCATCGAGTAGCGGTTCTTGGTTCACCTTCACGGGGAATCACCTTGGTGTTCTATTGGCGTCGCATCTTTTTGATACGCTTGAAGGTCGAAATGACAAATCGCGCATAGCGGTGTTGAACTCTGCGGTCTCTACAGGCATGCTCGAGAAGATGGCAAGGTCGAAGGGCTTCCACTTTGAAGAGACGTTGACTGGATTTAAGTGGATGGGAAATATTGCCCGGAGACTGGAAGAGTCAGGGTACTATGTACCTTTTGCTTTCGAGGAAGCCCTGGGATATATGTTCCCTGAGGTGTGCCATGACAAGGACGGCGTCACTGCTGCCATGGTTTTCCTAGCAGCGGAAGCTCGATGGAGATCTCAGGGCCTCACCCCTTATTCGAAGCTACAGCAGCTGTTCAAGGATTTTGGGTACTTTGAAACGCTCAATAATTACTTCCGATCGCCTAGTCCGGAAATCACGAAAAGCCTTTTTGGAGCCATCAGGAGCGGGCCATACCGAACACAGAAATCGCTTGGTTCATTCAAGATCTTGCGGTGGAGAGACATGACGGAGGGCTATGATTCGGGCACAGAGGATCACAACCCAGCACTTCCAATTGATAAAAGTAGTCAAATGTTGACCCTATGGCTGGACCGAGATGTTCGGTTCACCATTCGTGGCTCTGGCACCGAACCAAAAGTCAAGGGTAATTCCACAACAGGAACATGTGTGCAAAGCATTGCTGACTGAATTTGTTAGTCTATATTGAAAGCTGCGGTGCTTCTCATGCGCAGGCTGTGGATGCTGTCTGTGACACTTTTCGAACAGTCTTGAAAGAGTGGATCCAACCCTTTGCCCCTTCGATGAGCTACAGCAAGAAGCTTCCGACGTCGTCAGGTCATATTCTCGACATTGACTAAAAGAGTGATCTGGACGATTTGCGACAGTTAGCCCTAGTAACTTAACCTCCTGCATTTGGATCATCTGTATGGTCATAGAGCACACCGGCTAGCCGTACTGCTATCCTTCTTGTGACCTTGACAACCCTCAAAAGATCAAGTAGGTAACACAACATCTCCGAATTGACTTCGGATTCGCTACAGCAAGTACCTGCTTTTGAATAAGACCAGGAAGAGCCTCAAGTAGTGAGACCTCGCTTCGAAAAAGGCTTCTTCGACCGTGTTCCAGAAGGCGGCTAGGCTGGCGAACTACATCTGATGTTGTACAACAGCTTATACCTTGTACGAGAGTCCTGTCGGGCACAATCGCTACATGATCGTGTGAAGGGTTATGTCTCCCTCTAAAGTTGACTTCTACCGGCTCAAATAGGGCCGTCGCACTTAAATCGTTGTAGCTCCCAACTCTGAGTGCCAACACCGAGAGTTACAAACCCATCGTCTCCCACCCATCTGGCTTGTCATCCATATATAATCGCTCATTGATTCCTTGTAATGGCTATCCGTTCATCTAGCTGGTCTAAACATGTGCATCGACACGTCGAGCATCCAGCCGGCAACTATTGCAATCCTTATTGTACTGGCGGGCAAGATTGCCTCACCACCGACGACAGCGATACGGAATGTTCGACATTTGGCTCACATATTCACCGAGGCACTGGAGCCTGTTGCCACAGGTGCGCACATACCTTCCGGGCTTTGATACTGCCCTTGCCAGTTAACATTAGTTACTAATATGGACACCGGGCCACAGTCTGAACAACGCCCATTCACTAGCCGACGGAATGCACCAGCTGAACGGCCAAGCCCATCACCATCACCACTATCACCAACAAACCTCCAGCACAAGCCACCATTGCAACAGCGGCCGCTGCGTCGAGGGCTACCCACCCCATCTTACCTGTCACAGTCACAGTCACGCCCACGGCCAGCAGCACAGGCACCATCATCACCACCAGCAATTGACCCACTCTACGCACTATGACGGAGCAAGAGAGACGACTCAATCCTGCACCTGCAGCCATACGTATGGAACTGAAACTCGTGCTTGCGGTGGTGGGTATGGGTATCGGGGTTGTCGTGGTGTTTTTACACGGGGGTGTCTGTGTCGGCGGGCGTATGGGCCGCCGCTGCCGGGTGGGTTGATGTGCGTGGGTAGGGGAAGATTGGCATGTAGATTGGAATGTGTTTATAGGAGGTAGTTCTTTCGAGTTTGGTTTTTTTGGTTCTGATCTTTAGAATATCTATTTGATTTTTGCGTATTTGACATTTATTCGTTCATGGGGTATAGAAGCTTGGGGAATCAGAATCGTCAACCCATCAATCCATTTTTGGGACTCATAAGCCCCGTTTTCGTATCTTTCAGAAGAGGGCCTACTCAGACTCGGCATGTTCCTCATGCAGCGTAGCCTCCCCAGCAGTCTTACCAGCAGCCGCAGCCTCAGCATCCAGGAGACTATTCTTCCGACCAGCGGTCTCGATATACCCCGGGTTCTCAGCCTTAAGCCGCGCAAACGTCCGCTCAGCATCCCACACCCAAGGCGTCTCAGCCGCGAAAAGCAGATCCATGTCCTCCAGCGTGCGCTGGTTACTCTCCGGGTACAGAGCCCAGACCATGGGGATTGTGATGACGTTGCTGATCGCGAAGATGTAGAGGGTTTTTTCACCGATGGAGCTGAACATTACTGGGCAGAGGAGGGTCTATGAGCGTGTAAGTTTGATCTGAGCTGGGAGAGGGTTGGGGTGGGCGCTTACCAGCCAGCCGTTTCCGATACTCCAGCCTACCACGCCCCAGGCGTTTCCTCGGGCGCGCACGGCTAAGGGGAAGATTTCTGCGGGGTAGAGCCAGGGGACTGGTGAGATGTTAGTGGAGGTTGTCGATGAGTGGAGGACGGAGGTTGAAAGTACCAGTGAGCCATGTGGCGCCGAAGACCGAGGTGAAGATGAAGATCATCGATGCGGCGGCTGCGCCGTATGAGCTTGCTTTGCCCGTATCTCCGGCCTCCCTAGCGTTGATTGCGAGTCTGGAGAAGCCTCCAGCTAGAAACATGGCGATTCCTTGGGCGACAGATCCCCAGTAGAGGGTCCACCTACGGCCGATACGGTCGAGGGTGAAGACACAGATAAGTGTCGCGAACTGTAGTCGTAGTTAGATAGAAGCTTGACGTTCTGGGATAGGGGATGACGGGACGCACCATGTAGAAAATGTTGTTCAGACCACTGATCCACTGACTTTTCATCGAGTCGAACCCGGCAATGCTGAAAATAGTCGGTGCATCTGCACACATCAGTCAGCCTGGAATCATATAAGCGTTGACGGTGGCAGTAATGACATACAAACAGTGACACCGGCGATTCCAACCCATTCCTGCATGATCTGCAACCAGATTACCAGTTGCACACGGCGGCCCAGGTGCAACTTCCCGGACTTGTAGCCGAAAAGCATAGAAAGGTAGGAATTGCTATGGCTGATCGTCTTCTCGAGCTCGGCCACGCTTTGGATGTCACGGAACTCAGCTTCGGCTCGGACTGCGTCTTCGTCACTGCTGCCACGGAGGCGACCGAGGATGTAGCGCGCTTCCTTCTCCCGTCCAACCTTGACTAGCCATCTAGGCGACTCCGGGAAGAACCAGACAGCTGCGAATAACACGAGGAGGAAGATAATCTGAAAGGCGATCGGGAACCTCCAACGGATGGGAGATTTTCCGCCATCGATGAATGATAGACCACTACTACTTGTGAGAACGACGCCTTTAGATTACCTGCGAGAGCAGTAGGGTACCCACAATTCCAGCCAATACGCCACAACGACACCGAAAATGTTGAGCGTAAACTCGATGGCGATGAACTGTCCGCGAGAAGTGTGTTCGGCAGTCTCTGTAGCCCAGACCGGCACGATTGCGTTCAGGATACCGGTGCCAATACCGTTGATAAATCGGGCTGGGTTCGATCAGTCACTGCAAAGTTCTCTATTGATCGAGTATGAAGCCTCACCGCAAATCATCCAATTGTGATTCTGTGCTGAACATTGCAACGAGGCACCAAGGATGGCCCACACGGCGCCCGAAGCAATGGTCTTGATTCTACCGATAGAGTCTCCGATATGTCCACCAAGGAGGCATCCGCAGAGCGTTCCTAGATAGTAGACGGAGACAATTCCTCCCTGTAACAAGCTATTTGTAATAACTGGAGTAGGCTGGCCATCTTTCATCTCGGTGTAACCAATGCCCATCCGATCAATGTAGTCTTTGGCGTTGTTTACTCCGCCCATCATTCCTTGGTCATAGCCTGAATATTTGATCAGTAAAGACGTCAAAGATGCTGTGCGGCAGACCAACCAAAGAAGAGAATCGACAATGCAGCAACGCAATTGATCGCAATCAGAAGCTTCCTTTTCTCCAGGTGGTGTACAATATTCCATGATGGTATTTGGTCACACATTTTGACGCTGGGATGACTAAGAACTGAGGAGAATTGCAATTGAAGTGATGGAGTACCCCACGAGCAGTAGTCGCAATAGATGTTTCTGGTCACGATTTAAGTGCTTGAGATAGTCCGCGGACCGAAGAGCACTCCAGCATGAACCCACCGTGAAGAGTGGACGACGCGAGATCACTATTATTATCCGAGAGATCCTCATTTCTGTGGGGTGGTAGACCGCATTTAAATGTGCAGGTCTGCAAGAGACGGCAGACGATCTTCCTGGTGATGATCGGCTGTGGTCCGAGCAAAGAATTGGAGTATAGCTTTCTATAGACGACCAAATCTGGTTACATCCCGAGTGGGAGTAGTCAGGTTCCTGGGGTCAAGGAGGAAAGATGGTCAAAGGCATCGGAATTCCCCACTCCGAGAGGGAAAGCCGCACAGTGATTTGGAGATGACACAAGGCCATCTGGGCCTCTGGCTCCTGAGCGGCAAAAGATGGTTGACCAAAATCGGTAATCCGGGCATGTGGCACCGGCGAGGGCGCCAGACGATGGTTGCATCCGGTCACTACATCGGGAGGCGTTCGGGGAGGAGTCTGAACTTGGTGCCAAGTCCAATCTGAGTTATTAATATGGACGGTGCCATGATTCATTCGAGAAAAGGCTGAGAGCCTCGATGAAATCTGCATTGCATTGACAGCACAAGTAGGGCAGCTTGCAGTGCGATACCTAGGCAATGCCGATGGTAATGAAAACGTTCGGTTGTTGTAGCCTGTAGACTCGGTATACGAGCTCATACGAGGATTCTTTGGCCATCATTTCCTCGAAATGCTTGATGATTTATTTCATCTGGGGCCAAAGACACGCTCTATCCAATAGTGTTGGCGAGTCGGGATGGAGTCGGCCGTTGCGGGGAGCGCAAAGGGGAGAATTCTGGGGTTCTTGGGTGGAGAGTCGGAAGTGGCCCGACAGTGAGCCTGGGAAATGCCTGTTTGGGACGGGATGCTTGAAAGGACTTAATGCTGTCGATTGGGACAATAAATGATGACGCGGAGGACGTTAGAAGGTAATGCTTTATGATGTTTTCTATTTCAAGACGGCCAGATTAATGAAAGACGATGTAACTACGAGGACCTGCAGGTCTTTGGCCAGACACAGATGACATTGCAGCCTGAGGCAACAACGGTTCTTCTGTGCTTGCAGAAACCAGACAGACAATCAGAACCCAGCCACTACGGAGTACTCCAGCACCAAGTCTAGAAAAGGATTATACGAGGATCGATTCGCCTACAACTACTGATCTCCATGACTTCATGCACGGATTGATCCTAACTAAACTTGCAGCAGGTAAACATGACTGCGGCCCTGTGATGACTGATCTCTTTCAGATGCTAATCACCTTTGTCTCCAATGGTTCACAGGTGCAGAGTCTGAAGTCTGATCCGATAATGCTCCTAACAGTTTCTGGTGCCGCCTCGACATCAGTAATTGCAAACTGGACTTCGGGCCGAGTCGGACTTAAAGCTGGTATTATTGTGAGAGCAGCCAGCTCGACCGATTGATTCGCCTCATCGATGCTCTGGTCGGAAGACTTTATGCTTGTCTTGCTCCATCTCTGGAAGTGAGGACTTCTGGTTACTAGCCCCTGATCGATGTAGTCTCCATCTGCGATAGCTTGCGCTTAGAAACCGGGCTTGCCTGTCGAGAGGCCCGGAATCTTAACAAGACGCAGGATACTGAGCTTGGATAAGTACATTCTTCGATGAGCTCCAGTAAAGCACCTGCAGAATGAGTGTATTTCTGCAGGCTCCCTCCGAACGCCGACGGTAGCCATTACGTTCTGTTACCCGCGGAAACCAGCGTAATATCGAGGATGACATGCCTGTTCTGAGAACCTGACGGCAGACATCAATTTGCAACATAATATTGAGCTTGCTTCCTTTGAAGTAGTTCATCATCGGCGTCGCCCGATGATTTCTTCCCCGTAAGGTCTGGGGTATCGTGGTGGTGAAAACTGGTGACGATGTTTTTCCGCAGCGTTAAGAGAGCTGATCCACCTTTACCGCTGACCAGTGTGGAATAGTCCGTTCCAGTATACGGCGTTACCGATCTGATGTCGAGCTGAACTGCGCACCAACCTTTCCATCTGCTTTCCAGTTGTGATTATTGGCGGTATTTTATAGCTCATAGGAGCCTGCGCTATCATACCAGCATACTATATCACTGCTCAAAGATGTCGCGGAAGTCCTATTATCAAGCGTTACTTGCCGGCAATATGGAAATAGATAGCCGATTTGTCCCGATGCTCAATGGTCCGGATGATTACATACGCGCCAATACCGTATCAATACCGGCCCGCCAGCTTTTGCTGCTAGAACCTCATGAAAGCTTTCCTCGTTCCCAACATCCTTTTCCCTATACTATTAGCCTGCCATCCCCAATTGTTACCTCCCCATTCCTCCCCAGTTTCTTGATCTGGAGGATAGGCTATCTCTTTTAATCTCCCTTATACCTGGTAATTTTTCTCCTCTACATTCAGCACACTATGTTCCGGAGTATGCTGCCGCGGGCGACACCGCGGGCTGCCCTCCGCACTGCCGGCCCTCAGTCTGTCCCTTCCAGCTTCATTGCAGCTCCTTCTCTAGGCGGATATGGACGCTTCAGACGCGGCTATGCCTCTGAATCCGGTAAGTGATTGATTGCTCACTGGAGCACCCGCGAGGCGGTGCCTGTGCTTCCGAAGAAAGGGCAGCGGCTGATTATTGGACCCTCCAATATAACAGAGCACGATGTCGTTATCATTGGTGGTGGTGTCGCTGGTTACGTCGCCGCTATCAAGGCTGGCCAGGAAGGTCTCAAGGTGCGTCCTGATACTTTGTGAATTTGCTTTGCGCATTTGCCCCCTTCGCTAACCTTTGATCGATCCGGGTTAGACCGCTTGTATCGAGAAGCGTGGACGTCTCGGTGGTACTTGCCTGAACGTCGGCTGCATTCCCTCGAAATCCCTACTCAACAACTCCCACCTCTACCACCAGGTCCTTCACGACACGAAAAAGCGCGGTATCGAAGTTGGTGATGTCAAGTTGAACCTCGAGCAGATGATGAAGGCCAAGGACACCTCCGTGGATGGTCTTACCAAAGGTATCGAGTTCTTGTTCAAGAAGAACGGCGTCGACTACATCAAAGGTACCGGTGCTTTTGTCGACCAGAACACTGTTAAGGTGAACCTGCTGGAAGGTGGTGAACAGACTCTGCGCGGAAAGAACATTCTCATTGCCACCGGAAGTGAGGCCACTCCTTTCCCTGGCCTGAACATTGATGAGAAGAGAATCATCACCAGCACCGGCGCTCTTTCCCTGACGGAGGTCCCCAAGAAGATGGTTGTCATTGGCGGTGGTATCATTGGTTTGGAGATGGTACGTTTCCATCAAATTCGGACGACTTTGAATTTTGCTCGTACTGATTGTGTCTGAACACAGGCCTCCGTTTGGTCCCGTCTCGGTGCCGAAGTTACCGTTGTCGAATTCCTTGGCCAGATTGGTGGACCTGGTATGGACGCCGACATCGCCAAGCAGGCCCAGAAGATTCTGCAGAAGCAGGGTATCAAGTTCAAGACCAACACCAAGGTCACCAAGGGTGATGATAGCGGCGAGACCGTCAAGCTGAGCGTTGAGGCTGCCAAGGGCGGAAAGGAGGAGACTCTGGATGCGGACGTTGTTTTGGTTGCCATCGGCCGCAGACCCTACACCGAAGGACTGGGTTTGGAGAACATTGGAATTGACAAGGATGAGAGAGGCCGCCTCGTGATCGACCAGGAGTACCGCACCAAGGTTCCCCACATCCGTGTTATCGGTGACTGCACCTTCGGTCCCATGCTTGCCCACAAGGCCGAGGAAGAGGCCGTTGCTGCCGTCGAATACATCACGAAGGGCACCGGCCACGTCAACTACGCTGCTATCCCCAGCGTCATGTACACGCACCCTGAAGTCGCCTGGGTTGGCCAGAACGAGGCCGAGGTCAAGGCCGCTGGCATCAAGTACCGCGTCGGTACCTTCCCCTTCAGCGCCAACTCTCGTGCCAAGACCAACCTCGACACTGAGGGCCAGGTCAAGTTCATCGCCGATGCTGAGACCGACCGCGTTCTGGGCGTCCACATCATCGGTCCCAATGCTGGTGAGATGATTGCCGAGGCCACTCTGGCCGTCGAGTACGGTGCTTCTTCCGAAGATATTGCCCGGACATGCCACGCTCACCCTACCCTGGCCGAGGCCTTCAAGGAGGCTGCCATGGCCACCTACTCCAAGGCTATCCACTTCTAAACTCCCTGAATCCTCTTGCTCCGCCGCCCTGTATTTTCTCCTCTAGCCTAGCCACGCTAGCGAACCACATGTAGCATTTCACCTATTTATTTCTTATGTTGGTTGTGTTGTCTACTAGAGAATTATGACGAAAAGACATATATCACCGTACCTCTCAACGTCCATCGAGAATAGACTCCATTTTAATAAAGGTTCGAGAACGGTCACGTGATGGATGGACTTCGTCGAGCCAGCCCGGCAGCAATTTTTGATGTCTGAGCCACTATTGCGATGCTACGCGTCAAGATGGTGTAGAAGTACCTTCAGACTATGCAATTTTTATTTTTCTATGCCAGCCGAGCTCATGAGTTGCATTTCAATGGGTGATATGACGGTCTCTCTGCGGTCTCTCTGCAGTTGCTCGTATCGTGACTCAACAGGGAGGACTCTGATTTGCTACATTGAGAGCAACCTCTTGAGCCACCCAAACAGTCTGATATAAACCAAGTCGCGTAACCATTTGCACTCTTCTTAAACTACGCGAACTAGACAGGACATCTGGGTAAGTGAGTCTCAACAATCAACTTATGAAGTGCCGTGTTAATAAAAATATAGGTCATTGTATGATCAGCTACAGTCCACCTCTGCAAAAGATCATCACCGCTATACATTACCAGAAGGAAAGTCTGGACCTGGTGGTCTCCTATTCAGAACCACCCAAGAATCAAACAACTATGGCATCTCTCACTCAAACCACGCAATCCCCCTCCAAACCCACACCAACACCAACACCCCCCTCCCAAGAATCCTTATCCCTTCACCCCCAAACCAAAAAATTCCTCCACCGCATCTCGCTCCACCCAACCCTAACCCCCTACCGCCGCCGCGTCTACCGCACCCTCCTCTCCGTGCCCGCAGGCCGCTGGACCACCTACTCGGCCCTCGCGACGCACCTAGGCTCCAGCGCACGGGCCGTGGGCAACGCAATGCGCACGAACCCGTTTGCGCCGGAGGTCCCCTGTCATCGGGTGCTGGCGACGAATGGGACGTTGGGGGGGTATAAGGGGGAGTGGATCTTGGGTGGGAAGTATCAGGTTGAGAAGAGGCTGTTGTTGGAGGGGGAAGGAGTTGTGTTTGATCAGGGCGGAAGGGCGCAGGGGGAGTGCTTTCGGGGGTTTGTGGATTTGGGGAGTGGGAAGTAGGCTTCACTTAGTGAATGTTGGTCGAGGGTTGATGCTAATTACAGAGTGAAGATAGTTGAGTTTATTGAATGCGATGGATATGGACTGTGAATATCTTTGCTATTGCTGAGTGAATAGATATTTACCTCCTATTCTTGATTGGATGTCTGCTCAGCGAGGTCGACCATGACTCCTTCGTCAACCTTACGGCTATACATTCCAGCGTCAGGCATTCATGTATGGCTACTGTGAAGCATCATAATTGCTCGAACGAGCAGCTGGTTCGGACATACCACCCTTATCTCAGTCAAGTCGATGGCGTATATGCTGTACAAGTCTCAGATGAGAAATGGATATGGGCAGTAGTCCCAGGCCTGAGCCCATAATCATGATGACCACCCATGCAAGGGGCCGCGAAATACACCTCTATCCAGTTGGTATAACGGAACAAACGACCACTATGTCGCCCTGCTATCAGCCAGATCCTCGCGCTGCTTTGAATCCCGGAAGATTTCTTCCTCCAGACGGCCCTTACATTCTACGTGGAATGTTCCCATCTGCCGTCGGCATGAGGGATTTCAGGAGTGGCTTCGTCATGATTCTTTCCAAGACTCACGTGGACATCGAAAAGTCCTGGCTGGAGGATGGATTTGACCAGACCGAAGAGTGATGGGCATGCTGAATAAAATACAGAAAGTTTGTTGCTCTCTTCCCTCCCACAGTCAGCCCAATTATGCTCTTCTAACTCATGGAGGTGGACAGGCAGGAGTCCAAGCTGCTCGCCCAGGATAGGTGATCAAAGGGTCTTGCTAGGGATTCTCTATACCTGGACAGTTGCATGACAAGGAAAAGGCCAAACGCAACAAAGTCGTTAATGCGGATAGCAAGGAAATGTGGCCGCAGTCAGAGCTTTTGCTCTACTGCTCAAGACGATCAGGGGCACTTCACTTCAAACGTCGCAGTGGTATACCGCCGTCACATGAGTCGACACCACGTTGTGCAGCCCTCCTTCTCTCAAGAGTCTTTATGATCGCATGATGGCCACAATCGAGAGCCGAGGTGGACATGATTTGGAGTACTGCAGGGCAGTCCTTGCAGCTTCCTGTCTTGCCACTCGGCGCCTGTCTTACGATGAAATTCATGCCCTTGCTGGCTTGCCGCCTCCTGTGGGATCGGAGCTCCTTGTTCAGAGATGCGGCTCTTTTCTGATGGTCAAGGACGATGTAGTCCACCGCCCCCTGCCGTCTGTCGGTTATCGACGTTGCATCAAACGGGCGTTCAAGACGCAGAGCCCCTGCCCCTGCGTCCGCGACGTCGCCAATCAGAAATGGCGCCGCTGCCAGCGGTTGAAGGAGCCATGCAAGCCCGTGCCAACACAGCTTGATTGCCAAAAGATACCATAACGGGCTACCGTTCTGGAGCCCAATAGACCTCCTGGGCTTGTTTCTGTCGTCTCTACGCCTGGCACTAGCTGCCCATCAAGCACGACACTATGCAGCCTTCCCTTCGCAAGTTGTTTGCTGGTTTTTGTCTAATGGCCTTGTCGGAGCCAACGTACTTTTAAAGTCCGTCATTTCAGCCAAGAAATGTAAGCATTGATTCGGATAACTGTGAGAGATATGGCGTAGCTGCTGATATATCAAGAAGCTACAAGGCCTTCCTCCTCTCCGCGTCTCCACTCGTCTACTCAGAAATCCCGACTACCTGGCTGGTCTTCATAACTTCACTAAGTGGATCTTAAGGGGAGAGATCGTTTGCTCGAGCATCTTCCCATCGGGATATGTCCTCGTGTTAGTGCTACCAAGAGGGACTTTTTTTGTGGAGACATGTCTGCAATTGATGTGGACATCCGCAGTCAACGGGCTGGACACTGTATACGAAGGTTGTTTTGACGGATATCATCATGTTCTCACTATTTCTACGCAACTAACTATGCATTTTCAAAGTTACTCAACACTCTTCAGGGTTGACTCGACGCTTTCGATCCAGATAGCAAGAAGACTGCCGCCACTTCGATGGAGGAAGAGGCCAAGCTGGTTAAGACCGACAACCCTATTGATCCCGAGCTTAAAGAGAAGTTTGGTGCCGGCATTGGATCCGTGATGTATTCAATGTTACAGACGCGGCGTTACGCGGCGTTTGTCGTTGGCAAATTGGCTCGCTACACTGCGAATCTAGACAAATGCCATTGCGAGCATTTCATACACCTTGTTCGCTTCTCCCGGCGTACGCTGGACATCGGCGTATGCTACTACTTGGCGGTGGTCATCGTCGATGACGATCCAGAAGATATCGACTGGTTTGGCGAATAACAGAAGTTCGCAGACATGTCGTCGCTGCCGTCCCCCCGTATCAGCTCCTGCTGCCGAAGGTCTGCAAGTGGCACAAGGAATTGTTTCCATTTGCAGACGGCTTCCATGTTGATGTTGCGGATCTACCAGTGGTAAAAGCAAACCCTGAAGAAAGCACACCAAATGATGGCATGAGTTTCCGTTCGTCGCAGGATCACACTAAGGAGGTACCTGATCTATTTCCCAATCCTTAAGGCAGTGGAACAGCAATAAACACGCATTACGATGGATGTAATGGAGTGCAAGATTACGTATCGAAGCTGGCACTCGCACTTGGCAAGTTTGGCCGCAGTCTCAAGGAAAGCGAGCAGCTCCCTGAATCAGTCTCCCAGGGTGCATACGGAGTGCGTACTACTACCTACAACCCTCACACAAGTCCATTGCTAATATCAATCGACAGGGGAGGACCTTGGTCACAACGACCGGTGCCTAGGCTGCAAGCTGTATGGTATCATGTGGTTCGCTATCTGG